>SNQJ01S0062082.1:0-23341 GCA_010110895.2 Picea sitchensis
TCAGTAGCCTGTGTTCTTGTAGATGGTGTACCAGTAGGCTGGGTACTAGGATCCACAGTGATCCATTGTTCTTTGTCTACAAGAAGGTCCTCCATCTTGAGCTTCCATAGCTCAAAGTTTTTACCGTTGAACTTCTCTATCTCAATTCTAGATGATCTTGCCATTCCTCTTTATTTACTCGAATCTCCACTACAAAAGCTCCCACTAAACCCAAGTTGATCACAAACCCAAGATAAACTTGATCTATCAAGACCGAGCCAAACCCTCAGAAACAGAGGCGTCCCTCTGAAGCCAAAAATGAGCTCTAATACCACATGTAAGTTTTAAACCTGTGAAGTAAAGAAATGCATATAGATTATTAAGCAATACATAAATTAATCAATGGATCATACACAGAGTACACAAAGATTTTATACTGGAAACCCTCAACCGGGAAAACCTTTCTTATTTTCATTATATCGAATTTCACCATTCGTCATACAATATATACAATGTTTTTAGGTATTCTGTAGATACCAAAACCCTAATCCCTTAATCCGGGATTAATTTACAAATCCACTAAAAATAGCAAAAACCTCCCAAAAAACAATTTCGGGGCGCTGCCCCAAACGCTGCGCGTAACCAAGGGGTGGCATACTTGCCCCCCCTGGGAACCCCCTAGGAAATCACTCGGTGCACACGGTAGAGCTCTAGGTGAAGGGATCGTCAGACGCAATTGTCATATCTAACACACCCACACACACACACATGCAAAGAATATAACACATACCCAACACAGATTACTATGGTCCCAATACGTCTGCACACAAAAAATTAGAGCCATCGGATGCACAGATCTCGAGATATCAAAGAAATGGTTGGAAGTGATGATGTTGATTTTCTCAAAAACCATGTACTGTGTTTGGCTAAGTTGTTGTGGGAAGGTTCCTATGGTCCCAATACTTCTGCACACAAAAAATCAGAGCCATCTGATGCACGGATCCTGAGATATCAAAGAAATGGATGAAGGTGACTATATTGATTTTCTCAAAAACTGTGTATTAAGTCAGCCTAAAATTTGCTGGTTTTTTTTTATCAGAACATCATGCACTTCTAGTCCAAAAATCACAAGAACCCAGAGCTCGGTTTGTGAGATATCTTCAGTTTAATTTCTGCATTTTTTCTTCATAATTTGTGTTTTACTCTTTTTAATTTTTGCTTTATTGTTTTGTTTGCATATTGAAGGATAGAGGCACAAATTTATTATATTTTTTTTATGTTTTCAGAAAATAAAGAACTTTTAAAAATTCAATGCAAAACTTATTAAAAAAAAATTGTGAGCAAATGGAACAAACTTATTGAAAATTGTAGACGAAAAATATATTAGGCAAATTTATTTATTTTTCATCATCAACAATTAAAATTCTTCCTGAAATCAATTTAGTCATCCTACTTTCTAATCCTCACGATCGCATGAAGCGCGGAGGAGAGCATACTTATTCTAGCAAAGATAAAAAAAACTCGAAAATAAAACCCTACCTACACTATGCTAATTAGAAATGAGAAAGTAGTTACATATAATCAAAACAACCAATGTAGCCATGCACGCAATAGTAATAAAAAAATGTTGTCTTTCAGTTTAGTAATTGACAGTCGAGAATATATATGGGTGTGCAAAATTAGTTGTTGAAATTGTGAATTAAGAAAATAAAAAGAAAAACTAAATGTATCTAACCTAGTACTCGCTTGAAACCATCGTTCGATCAGGATTTCATAGGTGTGTTGTTCCTCACTCAGATCATGTTGTAACTCCTCTTCATCTTCGTTGATCTCCTTTTCAATCAATTGTTTGTCGTCGGATGCATAAGAGTCTTCAGATGTTGGATCTTCAATTGTTTCTAGAGGAGTATTTGAATGTTTGATCCTTGTCAAGATCTCTTCTTCATGGGAAGAGGAAATCCTGACATCTACCAGGATCTGAGTGAGTAGTTCCAAGCCAACATTCATTGTTAAATCATGTTAAAAGAGGATTCTTACAGCACCCAAATCAAAATGAAAAACTTTAAAAAACACTCTTGCTAAAAACAATTACTCTTCACAGTTGCGGAAATTAAAACGTTCCTGATATTTGGTCAGGGAGAACATGAGAAGTCTCCATTCAAGTAGTTGTTAAGACCCCTAGAATCAACACATGTAGATCACACTTGCAAAAAATTAAACTAATCTTGCGGAAATTGAAATTTACACTAACTTGCAGAAATTGAAACTAATCTTGCAGAAATTGAAATTTAAACTACCCTACATGTCCTTACACATATGTCACCTCAAAGTTAGGAGCATATCTAATCACACTTGCATGAAAAAGAAATTTAAACAACCACACTTGCATGAATTGAAATTTACACTACCCTAGAGTTTGACCTAGAGTTTGCCTCTACCAAGTCTAATAAATATTTAATTTTCATTAAGTTAATGGTCAAAATTCCCCGAGTTGATGATGAAATTGTGGTTGATGATTCATTTTCTAATGAGTCATTATTTCTCATTAACTTGTGTAAAATTTGGTATAGATAAGTCCTGGTATATCTCTAGACCCATCATGTTCATCCTTAGTTATCCCATGATGAGCGACAATGCATTCTCCATCAATAAAAACAATACCTCCTCATCGATTACACTATTTATCATCACGGGGTAGATTTTTTTTTATGTTGATGTTTTTCCCATGAGGAAGATGAGAAAGTTCTCAATGATTTCCATGTGGGAGCATGTGGTGGTCATATTTTTGGTCTTTCCACTGCCCATAAAATTTTGTGTGGGATACTTTTGGCCCATGATCTTCAAAGATTATATGCATGCGGTCCACAAGTGTAACCATTATCATATATTCACCCATAAAATGCACACCCATCCTAATCCAATACATCATATGGTTTTCATCAGTCCTTTAACAAAATGCAGGATTGATTTCATGACGTGTAAACCTACCTTGGATAATGGCCATGGTTACATCATTTTGGTTGTTGACTACTTCACAAAGTGGGCCAAGGCTTTGCCTACCTTTTCCAATGATGACATCACATCTTCCTTATTCATTTTCAATCACATCATAGAACGGATCGATGTACCTATCACTATTGTGACAGACTGATCCAGATGGATTTCGGTGGCCTCCCACCTATTCCAACTATCTCATTTTGGCAGTTTTCCAATTTGGCAATTTTTTCCCTAGTTTTCGGGTCCCTAACTTGCGGGGCCATTTTGAGGCCCTAAACAATGTTTTTTAGGGCTCACCATAGTCAAAATTGCCCTTTATAAATAACATCAAAATGTGTAGTCCTCGGATAGACCTTTGCAACAGGGTATCGTGCGCCTAAAACAAAGATTGTATGCAAAAGTTATGACCGTAGGAAGTTGATGTACTAACTTACCCAAACAGGGCCCACATGACTTTTGGCGCTTCATCTCCTAGGGTTAGGTTTTTTGGATTTATAGGGTTTTTAACATTCCTTTTTATTGTAAAATGGCCTTCAGAGCCTCATTGTAATAATCTTCTTGTGAATGAGTGCAGCCATCACATCTCTTCTCAGAGAGAAGCCACCACCATTCTAGCAAGCTTGTTTTCGCTGCATTTTACATTTTCAGCTTATTTCCTTATTGAATAGAAACCAATTTTACTGTATATCTGTTATTCTGTGTTAAGCATCTTTTGATAATAATCTATATTCATTTCGTTCTACAAATATATTCTAGATCAGTGGTATCAGAGCGGTCGGCCCCTTGTCATTCTTAATGCATGTCCCCAACGAGGTCGGGGTACAAAGAATTGGATCTTGAGCTTGTTTCTCTTGAGGACAAAATCTCTCGCAAGCCAAAATGAACTCTCATGGAAAAAGAAAAGAAATATGATGGGATAGGATATCTCTTCAAAATGTTGCTCGAGGAATCCCTCATGCCTTAGAGGAATGACATGATGGATAGTTATGCCCAAATCCTTCAGCAACTACCAACAAGAGACACATCTTCCTCAAACAGAGGCGCTGCCCCCTTCAAGGTACAAATCAACTTCGATATTCCTATATTTTAAGGTCAGATAGATGCATATGTGGTAGAAAAATGGTTGAATCTACTAGAAGGGTATTTCTCTGTCCATAACTTCTCGAATAGAGAAAATATTATTTTTGCGCTCCTCATAGTCGTCCCCCATGTCAAAGATTGGTGGGAAACTTTCTGTGAGAAAAAGGAAATAGAGGAACCCTCATTATTTACATTCGTAGTCACCTGGGAGTCCTTCAAGGATGATATTAATGAACAATACTACCTCGTTGGAAGTTATGATGACCTGTACACAAAATGGACCACGTTCCGATAGGAAAGAGACTAAGCGGTGCCCGAGTTCGCAAATATATTCCATACCTTACGCACCAAGATGGGTATCAAATATTATGAGCGACATCTGGTGCTCAAGTATTGCAACGGTCTACATAGATATATCCAGGAAAAAATAGAGTTTTTGGACATCTCATCCTTGGGTTCGGCCTACCGATATGAATTTAAAATCGAGTAGAAGCTCAAACAAAAGATGCGACAAATTGTGTCTAGGAACCTCTCACAGAAAAATCCCAACCCCAACCTACAGATCAAAGACGGACAACCACAAGACAACCAGTCCAATCCATAAGAAAATAAGGACACCGGAAAGACAAAGAAATATACCGGGAAGTGGTGCGACTTCCATAAGAGCCCCTGGCATAACACTATTGATTTTTGCTCAATGCAGTCGCTAGTGGTTGAGCTGGAAGCCTCTGAATCAGATGTGGGTTCCAACTCTGAGTCAGAACTAGAAAGGGGGAGACATATTATAGACATAAAACACAGTGCTATCGTTGATACCACCAAGGTCTATCCCAGTGAACCAAACAAGCCAAAGAAAGGTGAGCACCTTTTTCATTCACATATGTGGGTGAAGGGTACCCTGCTACACTTCATCGTTTATAGCGATAGCTAGAAGAACCTCATATCAATAGAGGTTTTCAATCGAATTTCCCTGCTAACAATGCCACACCCACAACCATACATCATCGGATGGCTCCTCCAAGGAATATACATCCACATCATCCAACAATGTCTCCTGTCATACAACATCAAGCCCTTAAAAGATGATATACTGTGTTATGTTGACCCTCTCGAGGTTTGTAATGTTCTTTTGGGACAACCACATTTATGGAAATGTCATGTTGTATATGAGTCTAGACCTCACAATGTTATTATTACTTTGAACAAGAAATTGTACAGGATACCTGAGGCAGTCCCACCCAATGTTATTTCCTTGATATCTGCCAAGCAATGCAGAAAGGTCATCTCTCAAACAAGGAAGTTTTTCTTCTTCGTGATTCTCTCTCAGAATGAGAGAAATATTGCAGCCACATCCAATGTATCCACGACTGACCTCTCCACATAGTAGAAGAAAGTGGATAAGGTCATGGGAGAATACTTAGATATCTTTTCCTCACCTACTGGGGTACCTATGCACTGCCAGGTCAAGCACCCCATCGATGTGACCCCTGGTGCACCGCTTCCCAATGGGCCAGTCTACTGCCACTCTCTGTTAGAAAATGAGGAGATCAAGCAGCAGATCTAAGAAATTCTCCACAAGGGGCACATCCATCCCATACCATCACCTTGTGGGAGCCCAATTGTGCTAGTACAAAAGAAATATGGAACCTGGCAACTCTTCATTGATTACCGTGCCCTGAATAAAATCACAGTCATAA
The DNA here is from genome assembly GCA_010110895.2 of Picea sitchensis. Taxonomy (NCBI): domain Eukaryota; kingdom Viridiplantae; phylum Streptophyta; class Pinopsida; order Pinales; family Pinaceae; genus Picea; species Picea sitchensis. Next base: position 5,754 of record SNQJ01S0062082.1, read on the forward strand.
ACTTGTACCTGATTCCCCGAATCAATGACCTCCTTGATCAGTTCACGGGGGTCAATTACTTTATTAAGATTGATCTGAAGTCTGACTACCACCAAGTCTCGATATAATAGATAGATGTATGTAAGACCGCCTTCAATTCAAAGGAAGGTCTTTTTCAATAGTTGGTCATGCCCTTTGGTTTGACAAATGCTCCAACCACTTTCATGAGGATGATGGATGATATCCTGTGACCATTCACCAATACTTTTGTAGTGGTGTATTTGGATGACATCCTCATTTACAACAAGACTTGGGAAGAACACTTGTACAATATTCAACAGGTTCTGCACACCCTGCGACAACACCATCTCTACGCCAACTTGGAAAAATGATCTGAAGGCATTTTACCCACACTAGTTGGCGTTGAAGCCATTAACTGTGTCTTAAAAACAATGATTCAAAGGATGGTGGGGAATTACTAGTCCACCTGGAACCTTATGTTTTTTTTGGCAATATGGGCTTACCAAACCTCAACCAAGACTGCCACCAGGCTTACACAATTTCAACTTGTTTATGGATTGGAGGTAATCTTGTTGATTGAATGCAAAATATTGTCACTGAAACTAGCCATATAAATCTTTCCAAAAAATTCCACTAAGGAAGAACATCTCTTGTAATTGACCCATGTTAATGAACAACATTGTGATGTTGCATTGGCCAATGAGAATAAAAAAAAGTGTGTGAAATCCCAATACGATAAATGTGGTTGACCTCACGTATTCATGGAGGGTGACTTGGTTTTGGTCTATGATCAATACCATGAGACTTTAGGTATCCATAAGTTTGAACGCATTTGGAATAATCCTTACATTGTTAAAAAAAAAATCACAAAGGGGCCTACAAGTTAGTCAATCATGATGGGACTCCACTCTCAGAGCCTCACAATGGGTTCTATCTAAAAATGTATTATGCATAGGCCGCATGGCCACATGATGCTTTGTACATTATATATTTTTAGTTTTTGGTTTGTTTATTTTTTCTTTTATGCATATCATTTTTCTCAATTCAATGATTATCTTGATTTATGCTTGATTTGCAGATGTCAGTGTCCACCTTAGTCTATGTAGGATTTGTATACAATGCTAGTCATAGTACTTTGAACATTGCTTTCATTACTTGGGTGACATTTTCACCCACAGATGAACTAGTGAGTTCAGGGGGAATTTTCCTTGGTCTCACAACCAACAACATCATGGAGTATAGTGGGACCATTGAACCCTTGCCCTAGGATCTTTCTCTTGGCATTCACAAGTTATTTTTTAGGTTGGATTCCCATCTTGTCGTATCCCTGTTGAATCACACCTATATTTTTAGAAGTCCCATGTTACTACAAAAATATTTGAGGTTTCATCAACAAGAAAGGAACTTTGAATTTATTGGTTACCAACATATTCCAAGAGGGTCTAATATGTTAGTTGATTCATTAGCTAAGTATGTGTTATATTTCCATTTGTCACATTAAAATTAACCATCCTAATGAAAATAAAAATCATGCACATTCACATAAACATAGGTCTCATTTACATCCATTGAAAACCATAAGTACAATCGAAGATAAACATATATGTATAGGAGTTTTCAATTACAACATCCCAAAACTAGTGTGGGCTACAAAAATTGGGCTACATGTCCCATCATGATACACTAGATAATGGCCATCTACTACTATATGTTGCATGAAAAAATTGTGAGACTATCCTCTAGTCATATCAAGGTGCTTGGGTCTCGTGATAATAGACCAATATGAGGGATACATGCCTTAGAATATGTAGGAATGGATGGGACACAACCACTATTTTTTTTTGCAGTCTCTATGAAATCTCCTCCATGTGCATTGGGGGGACTCCCATGGTCAAACCCTCAAGGTTTCTTCACACATCATGGATTTCATCAACATCTTGGTCCTCCTCTTCTGACTCCTCGTCACTAATATTGCAACATGCATGTTTCCACCCTTTCGGATGTGTAAGTACCACATTTATGTCATGACAACAAAATTGATTAGTTATCCTACACTAGAAAAAAAATTGCATATCCAAAAACCCAAAAACAATGTAAATTTTTAAAATTCTTTTAAAAGAAATGTCAATGGGTCTGCATTCTTACCGAGAGGGACCAATTTCTCCCCAGGGGGTAATGGGAGCTTAGTGTATTGAAAAAATTTCATTCCCTTGTATGGGAAGTACTTAATGATGGTGATCTACTCATCCCACCACTTCACCTGACTAGGACCATATCAAATCTCCATGTTGACCCCCATAATGTGTGTCATTCAATCAACCCACTGCAACACTTTTGGATCCTTTGGCCCTATATATGGAATGATAATTTGGGTCCTCGTCATGGGGATCCTCTCCACGAATAATGAAACCAATATGGAGCCGTACCCAATTTTTTTTTTCCAAATTTTCCTACATCTTGTTAATTGATACTTGAGACTCGTCTGCACGCCTAAGCACTAGTTGAAAACTATAGGGTTGAGGCACTCTAGTGCATATTAGATGTTCCCTTTTGAAGCTAAATATGGCATAGTAGATATTTCCACTTGGGTAATCATAAGAAAAATCATTCACAATGGAAGATTCATGGCATATCGAATAGGGATATTATTACTTGTCTTCCTTGCCCCCGACTGGAAATACTCTACCACATAGTCACTAACCGATAATTTAGACCCCCTTGGACCAACTAAAAAAATAATTGGCACACCATTTCATGAAAAATTGGTTATAAAGTAGATATCTTCGACCTCTATCATAAATTGATTCCTTCCCTTCAAAATAATGCTAGTCGAGGCTATAGAACCTCACCAACATCTCTAAAACCTGAGGTTGTGATCTCATTTTTTAAAAATGAAAAAACTTCAGCAACCCACAGTCTAGAAATGTATCTAGTGCCTTATAGTCTCCCATTGTATCCAAGTCATTTGCTTCATGCTCACATTCCTTCCACTTGATCATAATAGAATAAGGTTATGCAAAATCCAACAACCATTTTCCATCAAACCAAATCCAAAAATTTCAAGAAACTTGAGCTAGATATGGATATTTAGGGGACGATTATCCTTGACCAAATTTATAGATGTGATCAATAACGATTTTCCTTACTGGTAGCATGTGACTTTGTAGCTTGAAGTCAGTTCTAGGTAACTCCTTATCTCCTTATCATTATTTTAAGTTCCTTTTCAACAAATTTGAGCGATGATAAATTATAATATTCATAATTATTATAATGTGTTTCGGACATTCGTTCCTCTCCTGATGTCACACATTAGGGGGCATCTTTTATAGTTGTATTTTGTACCCTAGGGGAACAAAGAAGACCAATCTAGGATATCAGGTTGAAGAACACCTTTCTCCCTTGGATTTGACTATTTTTGAGGGAGGTTGTGCTCTTTCTACTTATCAAAGAGTGATCGATCATATGATGCCACAACTACAACCCATGACCATACACATAGCCTTTGTTTTAGATACACTTGAGGAAATCAATGTCGAGATGAGTTTTTATCTCGCCATGAAAACTCACAAACTCATATAAAAATTTGAGTTCCTAAATGAGTTGAGAGATATAGAAGCTTACCTTGACCTATTCCACCAATCTATATGGAGAGGTCATTCCAAGGGTAAAAGGAGGAAGAATTGAGAGTAATTTTATGCGGCAGGAATTTCAAAAGAAATTCATCCACAAAATCTAGTTTTCACCACAAGTCATCCTTGTCTGTGTGAGGGATAAGCAAGAGATGAAGCAAGGGCCAAGGAGGACCGTGATCATGGCTCAAGGTAACTAAACTATTGTTGTAATGTTTCTCCATTATTAATATAGATCGATATTGTTTTCCTCTTCTATGATTGTTTATTCAGTTTCATGTTGTTGATATATTCTTTACTTGGGTATAATAGGTTAGATATCATTTGGTTTATGATTTATTAACTCTTGGAAGAGTTTGAGTTAGGTATTGTTTGTCTCTTGTGTGTAGGAAGTGGGTGCAGGGATTGGAGCTAGATCCTCAAAGTTGTGTCACCCCGGATTACATAAGGACAACAATAAGAAACCAGGTTCATATTTCTCTCTTCTAGCATAAGTATAACCTAATCCAATATATATAGGAAAAGTTGTATTGTCATATATCTGTTGTTTTTCTCAGATCAAGGGTAGATCTGAGGGAGATATTTGATGTTCACATGATGGTTTTTCTCTATAAAGATCTGCAATATACCATGGGAAAAAATTATAGCACGTATTTCACATACTTACTCTAGCTTAACGAAAGATTTATGTTCACTATATCTCTCTTGATCTTTGTTCCCAAGATGTATTTCGTAGCCCCCAAGTCCTTCATGTCAAATTGTTTTGAAAGCTAAGACCTCAAATCACAAATCATATTCTTACCATTATCAAAAAATAATATATCATCTACATACAATTATTTTAACAAGGATATAAATACCATCCCATTTGTAATATGCATTAATATGATTTGGATCTAAAAAATCCCGATCCCAACAAAAAAGATAATTTTTTTGGTACTACATTCTAGGAGACTATTTGAGACCATAAAAAGACTCTTTTAACATGCAAACCAATGACTCTTTACTTTTTCAACATAATGCATTGGTTGTTTCATACATATCTCCTCCAAGTCATCATGTAGGAATGTTGTTTTTACATCCATCTATGTTGTCTCTAAATCAAAAAATGTTGTTGCATGTAATGCCCCACATTTTTTATTTTAAAATAGCTAAACTACATTATGACCTTGTTGAGACCTTTTTGTGCTTCCATTTTTCCCTTCCACATTCTATTTTCCCCACTTATTTACTCCATTTCTTTTCCCCCTTCCATACCTTCCCTTATTCCCATTTCCTTTTTTCCCTTCTTTTTTCCCTTTATGGGTTACTATACTTATCCATATTTCAATTCACAGGTTTGTGAGCTCAAAAATTCACTCTCCTTTTTCTGTGACCCTCACTTTGCACTTCAAGTTCCATGATCTACATTTCAACCATAACTTAAACTTTAGCCACATCATGAGTGTCGGGCTCCAAAGTATTTCATTCTTCATGCATAGGAGTCCGACTGACCATTCCTCTGCACTTAGTAGAGTTTTGATCATCTCTACAACCGCGGGTTGGCAGGTTACCGAGTTGGCGGATTCATGAAAATATTACATTGAAATTCTCTCACACCTGTCCCTGCCATTTTGTTTTGTTTCCCAATACACATTAAGTACTTTTTAAATGCTAACAAAAGTTGTGCAAGCCCTGAAAATATCATCATTAATAGATAAAGGCTTGAGGAATACTTCATTAAAATCTCATTTAATCTTCATTTTCCAAGGGATTAAAATATCAGTATCTTTCCGAAAAGGTTTATTTGAGATCATTATCCAATTGAATAAATAGTTTCGTCAACTTAATGGTATAATAAACTCAACAACAATTATGTGGTGACACTCTAAATATTTTTGGTTGTGAAGATCAAAACTTCCAATGGTCGAGAACATATTGGTATTATTCCTCCCCTCCTACTGCACAGAAAGACGGGAATGTAATTTGGACATATGGAATTGCAAGTGTCGGTTTTGTTCATGAGGTTTTTTATTATAAGGAAATTGTTGCATGGTGTGTGGACAAATACGTATTGAATCAAAGAATCATACAACTCCACAGATGTTCTCTGATTTCACTTTCATGTCAAGTCTTCCGCAAGATGTTAAAGATGCCAGAGCTGACTCTTTCTTTTAATGCTGAAGATTGCAGAGAATTCTTGAAGAAGCATAATAATGGGCTTGACCTCCTACCTGATTACTTGGATAATCTTGCATCTGTCCTAGAAGACATAACTAGAATCCAGGTTGAAGCTCTAAAGAATCCCTATCGAGAAATTGCAATTCTATTTACCATAGTAACTGGTTAGGAGAACACTGCTTGTATATCTCAAATGATTTTATATATTAAGTATTTTACAGTCCAATAACAAGTTATTTTTTTATGGGAAAATATTATTTCTATCAAAATCTCTTCCCAATTGTCACGTTACAAAAAATATAGAAAATTGTTTATGGTATCGTATTTGATATTTTATATCATGCACTACTGCGAATTCCCAAACTTGACCATTAGTAAAAGGGTAAATTGTGAAGAAGATCCCATTACCTTTTGGTATCAAGAATTATGGAGGCATAAAACCCCCCTATTTTTCTATGAACTGTACAATGACTTTGTTTCAGTCTTCAATTTTTTTTTGGGGGGGGAGAAAACACACCTAGGATATATGTTGAAGCTATCAATTTTTTAGAGAAAAAGGGGAAAATAGAGAAAATGGAGAGACATAATATCATAAGGATATTCTTCTCAAAATAAAATTATTCTTTCCTTCCGTATTATGTAACCGATAAATTATTTATTACAGAGGTAGTGAGGCTATATAATTTTTGGTTGCACTTTTTCCATGAAAAAAGGAAAAAGTAGTTTATTCCATTGCCATGGAAGATTAGAGAGTTTGTTTTCATAAATATAAATAAAATTGACGAATTTGCAAATCATTTTAACAATGTGAGTTTATATTATGTTGAAAAGATCAAAGGTTTTGATCCAAACAAAATTTTTGTTGGACATATGCTATCAGTAGGGTTCAATAACTCTTTCATTCAAATTGTCTTGATTGAAGAAGAAGAAGTTAATAGCCAAAGAACTCATGTACATAACGTTGGCGATTTAGAAACATTACTTAGCAGTAATGATCTTTACAAGAAAAATGGAAACAGTCCCAGTGAAAGAAGTGTTCAATCTCCAGTTTTCACTCCTAAGAATACTACCTCAAGGAGAAGTGCTCCAACAGCCCACCCAATTAAAAATATTGTCAATAATAGTTCCAGTGGAGGGGGAGAGAAGAATCCTCCGTTTGGAAAAATTGAAATTTCACACAAGTTTCCTGTGAGAAAGAAGAGAAAAACCCCAGTGCAAGAGGAAGAAAATAATATTATAGAAATTGATATCCAAAGCTTTTCCTTGGAAGATATGGAACTAGAAACAAACATTTAAAAAATATTTCATGCAATAGAACAACAGGAGCATATTACTTAGCAAAATTATTTATTGGAAGTTATTGGGAATGAAACCTTTAGTGAGGAAGAATCTTTCATTTTTCAGAGCATTGGTTTTGATAGAGAATCTAAAAATCTGATTGTAGAAAGAATTGACCAAAAAAATAAGAAATGAAAATCCCACTCAAAGCTCGACCTCAAGGATATGCGACCATCCCAAATTTCCAAAATTCATAGGGAAACTGCGCTTGACGATTCTATTAATGGTTTAGAGGCTGAAAATTCCAGCTTAAAGGAGAATATCAAAGAATTGGAGGATTCCTTAATGCCTCTTCCCATCTTGGCCAATCCTTTGACAATGATTAAACCAACTACACCTGGTATCAACTTAAAGGGATCATCAAGTTTCCTTTCAACAGTTCAAAGTTATGTTGAGAAAAATATTAAAGAAAGAATTTCATTGATAATAAAGGCCTGGGAGGTATCTAAAAATATTTTTTCTTTTGGTTCAAGAGCACATGCATTTCATGAGTATCTCCAAGCTAATTTTAAGAATGAAGAAGGATTTTACACAGATGTTGTTTTACCATTTTGGATAAAATTCTCAAACATGACATAATTAAAGAGGCGAGAAGAGGATTTTCCTTCTCCTAGTCGGATCAAACAACTGAATGCATGTTGGAAATAAAAGATTGATAATTTGAGAAACATTGTCCAAGCATGCAATGAAGCTATAGTGAAAAGAGAAGAATTATTCAGAAGGCTCACATAAATAGATTTGGAAGGAAGCACTGGTGAGGTGCAAGATCCTAAATTATTTTTTAATTCAATATTTATGACAAGGAAACAACTTGATGAACATGTGGAGATACTAAATGGATTATCAACTGAGAAATTTAATGGCATAATTGAGTATGGTGTAGAAGATATAGATAATTGGCTTATCAATTATCTATGAAAAATCAAGATATCGAGGAGTCAATCCATGGTATTTGTCATGACCTAAGAGATTTAGAAGGTGAATTGTTTAATAACAAAATTAGGCATGAGATAAATGTTGTGTCAATGAAGAATTACATTGAATATTGGTTTAAGAGGGAAATCGATAAATTAACTAAAGAGGACCAAGAAAAGGTAAAAAAAAAAGAAAGTGAAAAACATGAAATACCATCATAGTAAGTTTATGATGATCAGATTTTGATTTCCTTATCAGTTTTTCATCCAGTTACTATGATTCTTTGATTAGAAAGGTTTAACCAAAATCTGATAATTTCCTTTTGTCTTCCTTCCAGGTCTTGCTACTCTTCATCTGCCCAGCTTATTCTCTTTAGAGTCTACTTCTTGTTTATATTTACTTTTATAGTCTGCAGGATCCCTAATCCCAATCCTCTGGACAAATGCATTTTAATTTCAAATCATTGTAATAGACTTTAATATTTTTCAGAAATCCCAAGAGAACTAATCCGGGATCAGTTTTGATAGTGTTTTATAACTCTGATTTTTTAGTATAAAATATTTGAGATTGGTCCATCATTTTCTTCTTTTGAGCTCCACATGTGTCTACTCTATTAAAGTTCTCTTATGCATACAGATCATCTTATTTTATTTTATGTGTGATCAAAAATCTTTTATTTTCACTATGATGGATGTGAAGAAATTTTATTTATGTTTTCAAATGTGTCATGTATGAGGTTCCTAGTCATCTCTCAGGAATTCTCTTTAAATTAAAACATTTCTATTTTCTGCAACTTTTATCTTTCTTTGAGTATAATAGTGGACTTTCCCAAAGTCCTATATCATTTTGGAAATATAGAATATCAAAGAATATCATAAAATAAAGAGGAGTATGACCTCTATAAAAATGAAGGAGGATTCGCATCCTCGTGAGGTTGTCATTTCGGTCCCGATGGATTCAAGCGTCAACATTTTTGGTGACCATATTGGGGAACTAAATAAAAATTTGAAATCTGGTTTAGCATTTTGAAAATATATGACTTTTCCTCAGGCTGATCAACCCTAGTTAGAAATTGGATTGAATAATCAATGAAGTGTATTTCATAATATATATAACCTTGCAATAACAACATTCGGTACCAGGGAAGAATTGGAAAGATCTTGGCAAATGTTGTTCCAAGAAGAAGAAAGAGAAATCCTCCAAAGACAGAGGAGAGAGGAAAGAGAAGACCAAAGAAACGAAAGACAAGCTCAAAGAGCACAAGAACAAGGTTAGAATTGAAGTTGGAAAATTACAAGGGACCTATCACCAGAAGTAAAAGGAAGAAACTGCATATTCTAGGAAGTGAAAATCATATTCCTAAAATACCTCTAGACATGGTAGGAAGAAATGAAGAAAGGCATGAAGAACCATGAGAAGAACCATGAAGAGAGCCTCATGAAGAAATACAAGGAGGTGGAGGAGGTGGTGGAAGAAATCAAGAAGGGCGAAGATTTGGAAACCAAATAAGAGTAAGATATCCACCCCTGAATCTTCTAGGTGATCAACATGACCTCCCTGTTCTCCCTAAGGGTACTCTAAAATAATTTTCCATATACGGAACAATTAATGCCACAAAACATTATGATTTATTCCTAGATTTTTGTGATTTTGATCTTATTGAACATGATGATGTGATGGTAAGGTTGTTTCTTCAAACCCTATCGAGTCGAGATTATGAATGGTACACAACATTACCCACTAGATCAATTGGTTCATTCGATGATCTTGAAGCCATGTTTCTGACTATGTTCGCTCCCCCAGTTGCGTATCATACGCTTCTCACTAATTTCACCCAAATTGGTTTAAATAAGAATGAAATAATATTATATTTCAATATCAAATTCAATAAGACTCTGAATAATATTCTAGAAGATAAAAGGCTGAATGACCTAGTGATACTTGGTTGTTATAAAACTTCCATGCCACCAAATGTAAAATTTGTTATTAGAACATCCCAAATGGATACCCTAGAGGAAGAAATGACTAAAGCCATGGATATGGAATAAATCATGATTGAAATGGGTGTTGACCCCAATATCATCCTGGGAAAATTACAGAGGTAGTTGGGAAGTCTGAATATCGATGATCAAGGAGCCTCTAGTTCGAGAAAAAATGAAAAGAAAAAGTCACAACCGGTTCAGAATCAATCCAATGGAAGAGGGTTTTTTAAGGGAACTATACCAAACGTGAAGGTAGACCCTGTTGCAGCACAAGAAACTAAGCAAAGGATCGACACAAATGAATAGAACCATCAAAAAAATGAAAAATGAAATAACCAAATTGAGAAGGTGTGATAATTATATAGAAAACCCAAGAATTTCGATCGAAGAAAAGAGAAGGAAACGTCCCCAAGAAAATAGAGTGAGCTTTGAAAATACGGATAATCAACAAATAAAAAGGGACCCTGGGAAACCAGTTCCAAATGTAGTTGTTCTGGATGAGATATATGATGAACAAATAGTTGAGAAAGAAAATGATTATTTATCGGAGGAAAAATTTTAAAATATACAGATGGATAGATGCAATACATCCATGTATATATTTGAAGAAGGAGAAAATGATCCTGACGTGCAAGAGAATTTTTCCCAAACACGGGAATTTGTAAATAAATCCAAAAATAAAGATGATTCTAAAAAGGAAAAAGAAAAAAATAAAGAAAGATATAAAGAAAAGGGGAATGAGAAAGAGGTCGATAAAAATATGACAAGTAACACCAAAAAAAAAAGGAAACACCTGGTATCAAACCCTCCCCAAATGAAATATAACGTTGTAGAGGATTTGAGTAAGCTAAGGATTACTCTTCCCTTCACGAAAGTGGTGAAGATCCCTCAATAGAGGGAAAATATTTTGAGATTGTTGGATGCCCCATATGGAATAATGGAGGTTGTCTCCATAAGTCCAAAGCAAAGAAAAAACACATCAGCAGTCAAGTTGAGAGGTAAATTCCCACCTTTATATATTTCAATTGAGAATCATGATGTTTCACTCCATAATTGTTTAGCTGACACTGGCGTGACAAATAATATTATGCCATTGGTGGTCATGGAGGCACTAGGTATGAGTTGCACCAAGTATTATGAAACAGGAGAAATATTTTATGCAATTGATTCCAGGTAGGTGCCAGCTTATGGAGAGATCAAATATTTTTATGCTTGGATCACTATTGCTCATATTATTGCAGTTTTCAATATTGTTGTGGTTAATCTTCCTCCTGCATATGGAGTTATCCTAGGAAGATATGTGTCATCTATGATCGGTGGCTACATAATGAATGATGGAAGCTGCATGATGATTCCAGATAAAGATGGAGAAATGATCAAGATTTCTCGTGAACCCGGTAGGTCATTTACCTTCAAAAAGAAGGATAATGAACTAGTGAAAGATTATATAGATGTTGGGATTGGAAACTATGTTATCCTACACATGGAGAAAATTGAGGACATGGAGAAATAAGACAATTTTTTTAAGGGTTACTGGAGGATGTCATTTGATGGAGTTGTCTCAAGTTCAGGGAGTGGAGTTGGAATTGTCCTTATAAACCCAGAAAATATTGTGCATCCACATGTTATTACACTTGAATTTGCATACACCAATAATGAGGTAGAATATGAGGCTTTGATTCAAGGAATGATCCTCACAAAAGAAATGAAGATAGAACATTTGATTGTGAATGGCAACTCTGATTTGGTAATAAATCAAGTTACCCAGAGATATAATATTAAGAAATAAAGACTCAAATTATATTTCAAAAGAGTTAATGAATTGATGGAATCTTTTATTTCATTTAACATTTTTTCATCCCAAGGGATAAAAATCAGAAGGCATATTCGTTAGATTTGGTTTCTTCACTGTCGAACCCAGATGATGTTCAGAGAAAAAAATATTTTAAAGTAAAAATAATATTCTGACCTTCTGTACCTAATAATAAGGAGTACTTAGAAGTGTTTGAAAACAATGAAGAACTAGAAAATTTCATGGTAAATGATGATGAATATGAGGATAATGACATCATGGTTATTTCGAAGAATTGTATTCAATCTGAGTCCCTTTTTACAAGAGATGATCATGCTAAGAATATCCTGGAAGAAGTATCACTCTGAAAAGTCCAAGAAACAAGAAAGATTAGTATTAGAACTGATAGTTCCCCAAAATATGTCAACTTGGGAGTTGATTGCACGGTTGATGAAGTTGATAAATATGTCACACTTTTTAAAGAATATCTTGATGTGTTCACATGGAGTTATGATGATTTGGAGTATTATAAAACAATATGTCAACACATTATCCATTTGAGAGAAGGGGAAAATCCTATCAAGCAGAAGATAGGATGATGAATCCCAAATTAAAGCCACTAGTAAAGGTTGAATTGTTAAAATTAAAGAAGGCTAGAATAATATACCCTATTAGACATTTTGTCTAGATTTCAAATTCAGTTGTTCTGAGAAAAAAGAGTAGGGAGATTCAGATGTGTGTAGATTTCAGAGACCTTAATAAATGAAGAATAAAGTATAATTATTCATTGCCTAACATGGAATTTCTCCTCCAACAAGTCACGAGATCAGCTTGCATGTCTATGTTAGATGTTTTTTCTAGGTATAATCAAGTCTTGGTTGTTGAGGAAGATAGAGAAAAGACAACTTTCATAACACCTTGGGAGACATATGAATATGATCGGATGCCCTTTGATTTAAAGAATGTTGGAGCTACATTTCAGAGGGATATGGATCATGATTTTGAGGGTTTGATAGGAAAAGTCATGGTGGATGACCAAGATGATTTAGCAATACATTCAAAAACTAGGAGTGATCACATTCATCACCCAAGGAAAGTTTTTGATAAATTTTGATTATATGTTGTTTCTTTAAATCCAAAAAAGTATTTATTTGTTGTAACCGAAGGAAAATTATTGGGTTATATTGTGTGCAAAGAAGGAATATATATTGATCCTGATATAGTTAAAGATATAAATGAACTCAACCCTCCATCATCTAAAAAGAGAGTTCAATTATTTTTTGGTAAAATCAACTTTGTACGAAGATTTTTCCCTGACTATGAAAGAATTTTGAATTTGATCAATTCATTATTGAAAAAGGATAAAAGGTTTGAATGGACCTTGGATACAAAACTTGTGCAGTTAGTGATCACACTAAGAGACCATCCACTAGAATGGTATATGATCTTATATGTAAATATTCCATAGGGAATACCAAATACTATAATAGACGTGAAAAAAATAATGGTAAACAAATTTCAGAAACCCATCTTAGAAGACCAGTACATGAATGAAATGATTGAAATCAGGAAAAAACTAGGTGAGTATGTTTGGGATATTGATAAAAGGTTTAAACGTCTGAAAGGAAAGTTGAAATATGAAATTATTGACATGCAACATAGGCATTTATTTGTGAACTCACTGTTACCACATTTGAAATACCCATTAAGACAACAAAAGTTCCAAACTCGGGAAGAGGCTCTATAGGAAGCCTTACAACTGGAAGAGAACCAGTATCAACATTTAGATCCAGCAATAGAGGATCTAAAGGAGGATTTGAAGAATATAACATTTCAACTTAACCCGAATAAGGGTAAGGAGAAAATAGAAGTTATTTTGGTGTACCCTATGCAGGACAAAAGGACGCCATAAGAATGAATGTCCAACTTTCGTGTAGTACATGGCAACAGGGGTGACAAAACCATTGCCAATAGGAGGACCATGGTGCAAGATTTGTAAAATGCATGGGGATGATCCATATCATTGTCCAATGATGAAAAAATATAAGATAGTACCGAAAAGTTCATATTGCAATTTTTGCAAATTAGTGGGTCATGATGATAAGGATTGTAGAACGATGGAGCTGATGCGGAAAAGAACTTCAGATACTTATAGGGTGAAAGAAGAAATGATGAAGAGACAAGTTTCCACTCATATCATCCAAGTACAACCACCATACAACAATTCACAGTATAAATACAAAAATTTGTAGCAACAATTCAATAATGTGCAGCCACAGTATAACCAGGTACCTCAGTACAATGCATCATGCAAACATCGAGGTGGATATAGAGATAGAGGATGAGGCAAAGGAGGATTTGGATGAGGCAAAGGACCATTAGTGTGCCACAACTTCCAACAACCATGACATTATGCAAGAGATTGTCCACTCCCACCAGTGACATGTATGTATTTTTGTGCAGTAGAGCTGACACAGAAGACTGTAAAACACTCCAGGGGAAGATCCAGGAAAAAAGGAACCAGAACAACAAGAATTTCCAATGGATTTATACAGAATCCAAGGAAGATGGAAGAAACATCAATATAGTCACTTGAGGAGGAGCCAAGACAGGAATTGATGTAGTAACACTAGATCCATCTTAGAACCAATGGGTTAAGAAGAACACTGAGCCACATAAGCAGTTTGACATGCGGAAAGAAAAGGAAATATTTAAGGAGGCCATAAAGGATTTTCTCAAATAGAATGTTTCATCTACATCAGTTGCTCAACAAACTCAAAACCCACCAATATATGAAATTCCATCCTCAATGGACCATACCAATAAAGAACAACCTCTAGAGAAAGTAAGTACCATAAAGTCTTTTCTGCAATCATGTGTTAAGTTATTGAATGAACCATCATCTATTAAGTTCTTACAGAATATGATAGAAATATGTAACACAGAGATAGAAGGGAAGTTAGAGAAGAAAAAAGTAAATCACATTCATACAAGAAGAAGGACAAGTAGAGAATTCAAACAAAATACCAACATTGGGGATTTCAATATGTGTGATGTTATACTAGACTTAGGATCTTAAGTAAATTTATTACCTGAGAAGACATGGCAGTTTATGGGGGAACCTACCCTAGGCTATTCATGTGTCTAGTTGAAACTAGAAAATCAAGACAGAGTGTTACCTATTGGAAGACTTAAAGGTCTAATAGTATATTTAAATGGAGTGTGCACTATGATGGATTTTGAAGTAATAGAGATAGTGGATGGCACAACACCTTACCTAGACCTACTTGGATTAGATTTGCATTCAATGAACAGGCTATAATAAGCCCAAAGAAAAGAAAAATGAATTTTGAATCAGGAAAATATAGAGACATTGCACCATCATATCCTTCAGAAGAAGAAAGGTTTGTAGAGGCCACTTGTTTGGACCTAGAATAAATAAACCAGTTATAAAAAACCATCGTGAAATAATAAGATTATGTTAACCCAACTGCAGATGGGGTAATCAGCTCTAGAAGCATTATATCATGTGCTTCTAACTCAGACATAGGTTTGTAGAATTGGAAACCATGATTACATGAAGTTTCCACAAGGAGGTGCGCAAGAATAGATCACCTAGTAAGATGGGTTCGTACAGAGATAAGAGAACCTCCAATTTTTCATGGGATAAATGAGTTAGAGGAATTATTGACAAAATATGAAGATGAACTATTAGAAAATCAAAGGCTCTTATCCCTAGATATCGCACTCAAGGAAACACCTGCAAGATGGTGGGGTGCGCACAAAGAAGCAATTCAAGACTAGTATCAGTGTAAACGACTACTATGCATTAGATTTGGCACAGAATAGGAGAGCAATAAAATGAAGAGGTGTGATGGGAAAGGAAAACCAATGGAACATCTAGATAAGTGTAGGACACAATGGAGGATGACACCACTAGAGGAATGGCCTCATCACTTTATCCATACATTGGAAGGAATCCCAAGGAACTGGTATATCACCCAAGAGATACGTAGAGGCACTACAAAATGGACAGGATTACAACAAAATTTTGTAGTAGCCTTCTCATTTGAGCATGAGAACCCCAACATTGATTCAGTATTGAAGCTGACACGGGGAGTGATATTGTTTGATGAACCAGAGGTGTAAATCATGACAGAGTATCAACAACAGAAAAGACAGATAGTCAAAGAGTTACTCTCATGTTATCACTTGGAAGAGGAAGCACCAGATGAAGATGATCCACGCAACATTCAGATTACAAATATTGATGGAGAAAGAGAGGTGGAAGGTCCATCTCTAGAGTCAGAAGTATTTCTTACACCAATCAAAGTTAAGAAATTCAACATTGGGACGAATGGAAATCCTAAAATGGAAAGTATTGGAGAGTATTGGGATAAGAAAATAGTAGAAAGAATAACAGAGTTACTGTGCAAATACATTGACCTATTCCCAACAACCTTTACAAACATGAAAGGTATAGCAGAAGATCTAGGTGAGATGAAGATACCCCTCAAACCTGTGGCTATACCTATCAGAAAAAGATACTACATATTGTAAAAATTTCGACGTTCTATTTGCGGCGTTATGGACAAAATTGTCCATACTGTCAGAAAATAGAGGAAATTAAAAATAAAATAAAATCATATTGCCTAATAACGTCGTTATTGCAACGTTGACGTCTCTCTTGCCACATGTTCTTCTCTCTTTCCACGTTGTCGTCTCTCTTTCCACGTTTTCCACCTAGTCGTCTCTCTTGCCACATTTGTGACATGGTCGTCTCTCTTGCCACGTTTGTGAAGATTGTTGTCGCAGTTGCAATGTTGTGGAAACTAGGTTTTCCCCCTCCAACGGTCACCTTAGTATGTTGACCAAGTCAACATACTAATGGTCACTTAGATTGTTATAATGTCAGAATTGCAACATTATAAAATCTATAAATATGTAGCATTTTACGGATGTTGCGACAAGTTTGCTATAATAATGACGCTTCAAAAAGGGTTTGCGGGTTTTCTCGACGAACAAAAAATAGGTATTTGTTTCATTACATGTATGTCAGGAAGAATTTCATAAGAAATTAGAGCTGGGAAAAGAATTAAAGAGGGTGAAAAGGGTGGCGGTAAATGTTATTTCCCTTGCACAAATTGTTGTACTAGACGTGCCGAAAAAGTTTTAATAGCAACAACTAAAAAACATTGTAGAAAATATGGGCACATAGACGGGGGATCAAATGAATATCATTCCATGGTACATACATTCATTATTTGTTTTAATATTTATTGTATTCTCAAAATTTTATAATGTTTTATACATGCACTAATTTTTCATGATTTTTTGTAATTATAAAGATAGATTTTCCCCCTAACTTTATGCAGAAAGAACCAAGTAGTAGCAGAAATGATGTTGTAGTACAAGATGAAGAACTTGAAGAAGATAATGAAGATCAAGTTAATGATCCCATGGAAGTAGATGAAAATAATAACATAGTTCAAGATGGTGAGACGAATCAAATGATTCAAGACTTAGTCGGTCATCTAGATGAGGATCATGGGGACAGTAGTGATGGTAGTTATGATGAACCTCTGATTGAAAAGGAAAATAAATGAATTTATAAAGGGTCAAGAGAAAATCGTTTCTCCACTACATTGTTGTTGGTGAACTTGAAAGTTACCAATAATTTGTCTAACACTTGTATGAAACAGATCCTAAGGTATGTAATATGTTTCTTCACATCTACATAAAGGTTGACTATTCCCCATTTTTTTTAGTGTT
>SNQJ01S0062082.1:27112-63728 GCA_010110895.2 Picea sitchensis
TATGAATTATTATTCTCTTTAAATAATTTTTAATTATGTGGGTTAATTACATGTTTTTAAGTTTTATTTCATTTTTGTTCTGGTAGTTTATATGCATGATTAATATGTTACTTTTGTTTGTTATCTATTTTATATATTAGGTATTGAGGAATTGAGAGTGATGTTGGGGTGGGAGGGGCCATATGAACTTTCACCTTCACATGGTTGGCCTTGTTTAATAGAGAATAAATTATTCTCGAAACCAAGAGAAGTTCATTCATTCATCTTTATACTCAAATATCACTATAGACCCACTCTATATATCATCTCATCTTGTCCTCGCTTCATTTAAATTTTATGATCGGTCGAATTTTAAAGGAAACAACTATTAAAAGACATTGTACTATGGATAGATTACATGATGGGAAACATCGACATGTGAATGGGGCCAATGTTGAATCTGTTTCAAAATGTTTATGTATGACATCATACATCTTGAGTCTTAAAACCCTCCCATGCATACATGCTTATATTGAAGAAATTTCAACGTTGGGCCCATTCACTGCTCACTATGCGAGGTCGGTGCATGAAATTGTTGGTGGTTGAATTGGAAGTTCCATGACATTTCAAGAGATTTCCAACAAAGATTCTACAGATGGAAACAAAGACATTTGGAAATGATACGCCCATTATGAACATTGTTTCAAACATGAAAGATCTCAAAGATTATGTGGTCGGTACATCATACATCCTTGAGTCTTGAAACCCTTCCATACCGTCGAGGAATGTGTCTAGTCTAACCATCTCAAATTTCAATGCATACAGGCACATATTGAAGAAATTTCAACGTTGGCCCCATTCACTAGTGCTCACTATGTGGGGTCGGTGCATGACATTTGTGGTGGTTGAATTGGAAGTTCCATGACATTTCAAGAGAGTTCCAACAAAGATTCTACAGATGGAAACAATGACATTTGAAAATGATACGCCCATTATGAACGTTGTTTCAAACATGGATGATATCAAATATTATGTGGTCCGGACATCATACATCCTTGAGTCTTGAAACCCTCCCATACCATCAAGGCATGTGTCTAGTCTAACCATGTCAAATTTCAATGCATACATGCACATATTGAAGAAATTTCAATGTTGGCCCCATTCACTAGTGCTCACTATGCGGGGTCAGTGCATGACATTTGTGGTGGTTGAATTGGAAGTTCCATGACATTTCAAGAGAGTTCCAACAAAGATTCTACAGATGGAAACAATGACATTTGACAAATATGAGACGCTCCATTATGAACGTTGTTTCAAACATGGACAATCTCAAAGATTATGTCGTCGGGACATCAGACATATTCCTTGAGTCTTGAAACCCTCCCATATCATCAAGGCATGTATCTAGTCTAACCATGTTGAATTTCTACGCATACATGCACAGTTTGAAGAAATTTCAACATTGTCCCCATTCACTGCTCACTATGTGGGGTCAGTGCAAGATGACATTTGTGGTGGGTGAATGACAATAGTAATAAAAATGATGAGCGGATGACATCATCCTCTGAATAATCTATGAGTGAATATGATTATTTGATGACATAGTTCTCACCAACATATGTCCACTTAGTCGCAATGACACATCTTTGATATCTTCCAACATTATAGAAATCCCCACATCAATAGGGAGTTTAAACATTTTCAATAAGCCTCGAAACCGTCAGCAGTAGCAGGGAGTCTTGAAACCCTCCCATACCTTCAAGGAATTTTTCTAGTCTAACCATGTCGAATTTCGACGCATACATGCACATATTGAAGTAATTTCAATGTTGGCCCCATTCACTGCTCACTATGCGGGGTCGGTGGAAGAAATTTCACTATGCTCATTCACCTTCAAGGCATGCCCCATTCACTATGATCACTATGAGACATCCATTATATTGAATGTTGATGCAAACATGGATGATCTCAAATATTATGCAGGGACATCAAACATCCTTAAGTATCGAAACCCTCCCATACCTTCAAGGAAACTATCTAGTTTAACCATGTCAAATTTCGATGCATACGGGCATAGATTGAAAACATTTCAATGTTGGCCCCATTCACTACTCACTATGCGAGGTCAATGGAAGAAATTTGTGATGGGTTTATTTTAAGTTCCATGAAAAATTTCAAGATAGTTCCAACAACGATTCTATAGAAGGCAATGACGAATGATGACAATGAGAGGTGCAACATGATGAACATTGATGCAAATGTGGATGATATCAAATATTATGTGGGGACATCATACATCCTTGAGTATATAAACCCCCCCATACCGCCAAGCCATGTGTATAGTCTAACCATGTCGAATTTCGACGTATACATGTACAGTTTGAAGAAATTTCAACGTTGGCCCCATTCACTGATCACTATGCAAGGTCAGTGCAAGATGACATTGGTCGATGAATTGAAGCTTCTGTGACATCAAATCAACTTGGTAATTCAATAATCAAGCCCTCCTTAAGTATTATTTGGTTACATCAAACATCCTTAAGTATCGAAACCCTTTGTTGGCCCTTGACCAAGTTTTGGGGAAACTTTGGTCATTTTTGACCCACTTTTGGACTTCGACGCACTAATCAAAGGACGAGTGCCTAGGCAAAGCTGAGATCATGGATATCGAGGAGATGAGATCACGGATCTCACCTTTTTTAGGGTTATGTGGACCCAGTAAGAGGTCCTCTAGTGTTATGTGCCAACACCCTCCCATACCTTAACCCCATGCCTTTAGAAAAATTAGAAAACCTTTAACCAAGTATCTAGTCAGTGATAGTTGGAAGAAATTAGAGTGGTGTTCAATAAATTGTTTCTAGATCTTATAGCAATAAATTGTGACTTGGGATGACATTAGTCACCCTAGGTGTGTAGTCCCTTCAACTATGAGAAAAATGGCAAGAACTAAAACACTCCCTCAAAGCTAACTTGATTTTTTTTCGTTGATATACCAATGAATTGTAACTTGGTATCGCATTAATGACCCTAGGTGTGTAGTCCATTCAACTATGAGAAAAATGGCACCCATTTGCATCAGTTTCCTAAATTTACTTTGCAATGTCCTCCGAAAACAATCCTTCCAAGGTCACAATGTCACATTCATTATGCAATTATTTTCAATTGAGATTTTGTTTATGGATTTTTAGGACATTAGACTTAGATATTTGCAGACTTAACAAAATAGACTTTGGGATTGTTTCCTTAAGTGCTAATTTTTCCGAGGCCTTCACAAGGGATTGCATATATTTACTAATATTTTTTTGTATATTCAATAAGATATTAATTATTATGTATATTGTAAATATAATAACGAAGCAACAAGTATCCTTTCATATAAATTCACATCTTTCATAGAGACAATGGATTATGAATAGGAGATCAAATGTAGTAAACTAGATGTGGTTACTTGTTACAAGGTCGTGACTATAAGTATTTGAAATCTGGTATGAAAACATTCCATACAAAATAATAAAAAACCTACAAAAACCATATAACCATATAACCAATAACCATATAAAATTTTGTAGTCATTTCTTTCTCTTGTCCAAAGGAACCTACAAAAATCACCAGTGTGGCAGAATGCCTCAAATCTATAAACCTATGATTTTTCTCTGACCTGATTCTCTCCTGCAACTCTTTAATTATATCTTCTTTCTGATCTTCCAACTTCTCCTCATTGTTATCTTCCCCTACTTCCATGAGGGTTATTTTCCTCTTATGCTTCTTTAGTCGAGCCATCATCTTGAGCATTTTATTTTTGGTAGTTTTCAATTCATTTTCACAACTATGTTGATATTACCTTCTCCATGTCTCCATTCTCCCCATTTCCTATGCTACAATCTCATGATTTTCATTACATAAGAACTTTCATCGTCTAATAGAGTCATGAAGGTGGTCCTCTAATTTTCCATTTTACTTGTTTTAAAGCATCAAAATTCAGAATTGACATAGAAGAAGAACTGCTCAAGATTTAAAATATTTTATAGGGCCAACCCAAGAGAGAGTAATACTAGGCTATCTCAAAATTCCTATAAGAGAAAACGACTGGGGACCTTTTAGAAGAAGTTCCAAAGTTAAATTAGCTTTCAAACTGAAAATAATTCCTTGATTTTTGTGAACAAGGAGACTCAAATATAACCAAAATAGTACTTGAGATTGATGTTTGAGGTTAGAATGTTGCATGCAAATGAACCCTAGCTTCCTTGTTCCCAAAACCAAACCTCTGAATCTTCACACAAGAATGCTCCTAGAATCCTCACATGACACACTTCCAAAACCAAACTTCTATCTATACCCATTCCTTCCAATTGGAAGAAACAAAAGGATAATGGTAAGAATAAGACCACTCCTCCAAATCCATATCTAAAACTTCGATATTCCCATTTGAAAATGTAGAAAAATCCCACTCGCTTTGCACCATCCCATCCTACCAGGGATAATAAATAATGACTCCTGCAGGATATAACAAATAACATGGAAGAGTACCCATATAGTCCTTTGAAAATGCATGTTGTAGATGTGATGCCACTTATTAGGATTGTTATAATGGTAATTTAATAAGAAGGGGGGTGATAAGAATAATGGAGGTTGCAAACTACCTCTTCCTCCCTATTTTTCCACATACAACCAAGAGATAAAGAGAAATCATTATCGACCATTACATCTACTAATCGAATAATGTTTTTGAGGACATGAAAGAATTTAACTTCCTCAAAAAATACTTCTAACAAGGTGTGACACAACAATCTATTGAGATGAGGGTCTTTAGAGAGAGATTTCTAGACCAAGTGATGTATGAATATGATTGAATCTGCAATCATTATAATCTTCTCTTGCCTTCATTCTTTGTTATCCAATATCCTAGTCCAATGGCCAAAGATTCAACTTAATTATTAGAGATTTTGCTAATACTCCAAGAATAATTATATACATAATTCCCCAAAAATGTATTCCCCTTAAAAAGTAATCTCATATATCTTTTATTGTGCTTTAATCATAACTATAATGACCAGAAATATGAAATATATATTACCAACCCTCAATATTATCTTATAAAATTATTTGGAATAATCAATTAAGGTGTCCTTGCATATTATCAATTAAGTTGAGACCTAATGTCTTGAAAAAGAGCTTCATACCCTCATTTAGAAGAAATGTTCTTGGATATAATCAATTGAGTCGAGAGGTAATTGTAAATTATAACCTTGTACAATATCTACTGCAAACTGATATTCAGAAAAGAACAGAAAAGATACAATGGAAAATACAAACATTACACAGATATTTTTCACCTGGAAACCCAAACCGGGAAAACCAACATATATTATATTCATACATTGTGTGGCAAACCGGGAAAACCCAACATATATTATATTCACATTGTGTTACATTGTTTACAATACAATATACATATAGGAGTCAGTGGAATCCAAAACCCTAACCCAATGACCTGGATTAGTCCAAAACCCTATTTCCTTAACTGGAAATAGAAAACCATCGGCAAAAAACCATGTGCTGAAAAAAACACCTAAATATCATGTGGTCCCGGAAATATGCCATCCCGGTGCGAAAAACAAATTTCGGGGGCGCTGCCCCTGCACCCCCCCTCTAACCCCCTTGTGCGCCCGACGTAGATACTCAGACACTACTACTCGTGCAAATAATATAACATATACCCAATAGTAATGTCTCGAGAAAGAAATTATTAGGATAAAGAGATTCTTAAATCACTCTCTAAAACTCCATTGTGAAACACCTTACTAGCAATGGTTGAGAAGGACATAACAACAAGGTTGTAGTTAAACATTCCATAAAACAACATTGTGCAAACAAAAGTCTCATATTCATAATTCCTTTATGCAAAGAAACTACTTTTATGCTCGCACCTATTCATGAAATCATGCCCATTCACAAGAAGAGATAGAGAGATCAAGCTCGTGGTTAGAGAGAGCTCATGGAGGGCATAAGGAGAGAGCTCACAAGATGCAGGGTTAGAGAGAGCTTGTGGAGGGCACATGGAGAGAGCTCACAAGTTGCAAGGTTAGAGAGAGCTCGTGGTTAGAGAGATCTCACAAGCTGTAGGGTTAGAGAGAGCTCGCAGAGGGCACCAAGAGAGAGAGATCATGGAGGGAATAGGCCAAGAGAGAGAGCTCATGAAGGGCATTGGCCGGGAGAGAGATATTGAGGGTAGGGTTAGGAAGGAGACACAACTTGCGGAGGGCACTAGGAGAGCGAGCTTGAGGGAAACGTAGGGTGAAGAGAATGGTAAGTTGTTGAATTTACTTCTCTGTATTCTCATAAAATGCCTTAGGGTGATCAATGATGTCTTGAGCTTGGAATTCATTATGAATGTGGAGGATAATAGTGGTGTCCATGTTGACCATTCCAAACTTCCATAGATCTCCCATTTGATCTTGAACAAGTGAAAAGGGCCCTTGAGTCTACGCCATCCAAATCTTATCCTCTTGAAGAAAAATATCCCTTGCTTTTGGCCAAGGTTAAATATCTTATTCCTTAAGATAAAAAAAAGTAGTTATCTTCTCTTCTTTGGAAAACATATAGAAGGAAAGGTTAAGGATTGTGGTATTAGTGGAGTTCTTGGTATAGACTCCAACCAACCTTCAATACCCCCCAGGTAGGTAGGGATTATGATCTATCAAAGGCTTAGGAGAAAGGTAGTAGGGAAGTTAGAAAAGGTAGGAAAAATACCATTAAGTGGAATCTTAAAGTAGGGTAGGCCCATCCAAATGTTTAAAATGATTATTGTATCATTAATGTAAGAGGATTAAGATCTCCCCTCAAAAAGAGCTATAGAGAGGCTAGTAAAAATTTATAACCCTAATATTATGACGGTGCAAGAGACAACAATAAAAGGAGAAAACACCAAAAATATCTTAGCCTTATTTTTAAAAAGATCGTCTTTTATTTCCTTGGATGTTGTAGGTAAATCTAGAGGATTTATCACAAGTTAGAAGCATTCTTTCATGGTTCAAAATTTTGATTTTAGCTTATGGGATTTGGACTAAGATTTTCTCCTTATAATTAGGGCTCTATAGTTAAGTCTTCAACATGTACGGGCCTTATAATGTGGAAAAGCTTCTGATTTTTTTTTTGATCTTTAGGCACTCAAGTATGAATTACTAATTGTTGGAGGTTATTTAAACGTATTGTTGAGACAAAGGGAAGTTTCAAGAGAGATCGGTAGAATGGATCCCTTGTCTAGTTTTTTTCTTGGAGAAGATGGAAACTCATAAATTGTGCGACCCAAATCCAATTGAGGTGGTCCAAACCTAGAAAGGTTTTACCATAGAAAGGAATAGGGTTGTGAAGTGCCTTGATAGATTTGTTGTCTCTGATGCAATTATGGAAAATATGGAAAATATCAAAACATGGAATAGGGATGGGAGGGAATCTAATCATGTACCCATCCTCTTCATTAAGAGAAGGATGAAAAAATTATCCAACCCCTTTCAAATTTAACTTTCATTTGTTACAAAATGATGAGTTCACAGTGATTGTAAAGTCAAAATGAGAGGGCATGAATCAAATAATGAGGGTTTTTCTATGTTTCAAATCTACACAAACCTTCAAAGAATAGAAAAGTATATATACTAGTCAAAGAAAAAATACAACACCTCTAAAACATATATCATAGAAGTGGAAGACAAGATCTCTAAATTGTTTAGTAAAACCCCAACTAGGCTCATGATTGGGTGTGAAAAGGCATAATTGCATTCTTTAGAATCTAGAAAAAGGAGCCAATTTGAATGTGAGGAGGTGAAGTGAAGATTAAAGAGAAGGAAAATTTGGTTATCTCAAGGGGCTAAAATACAAATTTCTTTCAAAACCATGCAAAAGGCACAAAAATAAGGAACACAATTTGGGAAATACCGAATTTGGATGGGAGCAATGAAACAACTTCAAAGAAATAACAAAGTTAGGGTTAAATTTCTTCAACGATTTATACTCAACTCCAAATAGACCAAACATTCTTAAAATTCTTAAACTTGCATATTACTTCCCAATATTCATAAATCAAGAAGGAAATGAAGACCTTTATACATAAGTCTCAAAGGAAGAACTAATGGAGGTAGCATTTTTCTTTCGAAAGGATAAAAAATCAAGTCTTGATGGGTGGTCAGTAGACATTTTCAACACTTTTGTGATTGGATGGAAAGTGATATCCTAGCTATAGTAGAATAATCAAGAACCTTTGGTAAGGTTATTGGGGCCATGAATGCAACTTTATTATATATAATTCCCAAAAGGGACAATATTGCCTCCTTTGACAATGTTTTCCCTATTTCTTTATGTGATTCTATGATGCAGGAGCATCGCCAACAACAAGCAAGTGCCGAGGCGGAAGACAGTTGGGACAAGCGCCAGCACATTTCAGCACGTTGCAAAAATGTTTTGAGATGTTTTGAAATAAATGTGCAGATGTTAATGTAATAGTTAAGAGGAAGCACACTTAGATATTGTAAACAGATCTTGAGTGATCCACTCTCATCTATAGTAGGTGAAGGCATTAATACATCATTAATGTGAGTAGGTAGATTTAAATGCAGATTAGAAAGTTTAGAGCATAAGAGGGAAAACCAACTATAGACACCCTCATCTTGTATCATTGTAACATTATCATAATCAATCGAGCATAGATCACAGAGAAATGAAGAAGCAGAGAGTTGTATTTGAAAACACCCATGTACAGAAGTCTTGAATTAATGCATGAGGCTTTGATTCAGACTTATGGTGTTGTGATATTCCCTGTGTATGCATGTTGAATGCTATGCTTATAGCTACTTTACTCTTTCTGTTATGCATTTGTTGTTACGCTATGTATGAATGATTTCTTGTTGAATTTTTGAAATCTAAGAGAGAGAGAGAGTAAGGAATGAGTTTCAATTGTTTCTCAACCTGAGTGAGTAAAATTCTTGCAAGGAGTGCAGTGGAGTTTGTCCACAAGGAGTGCGTTGACAAGGGTTCAGATTTTTTATCTCTGAAAGCTCAGGATGGATAACATTGTTCTCATTCTCGAGGAAGTGCAAGTTAAGCATAGGAGCCGTGCAAGGTGTGAGCAGGCTGAGTGAAGTCTCATAGTTACAACCTGAGTGAAATTGTTGAAGGATTGCTGTCACAGGGAGTGCACATAATCGAAGAGGTTCAAATACTAGAGTGTATTTGAAGAAGTGCCGCAAGGAGTGCATGCAGAAGGTATTCCCATAGTACTTGAGGATTTTCAATCAAGATCAGGAGGGATAGGGTCTTCGAAGTTGTCTAAGAGAATCTCAAAAGGGATAGTGCCTTGAAGTGTTGAAAGGAGGCTTAGCGAAGTTGTTTTGCAGGTGGACAATTTCCGTGAAGGATTACCTTGTTCATTTCGTAGGAGTTGTCAAGGAGGAATTGGATGGTCGGAATTCTCCATGGAGAATTCACAAAATTCTGAGAGCCGTCAGATCTTGCAGAGGAGCAGGGAAGTTATGGCAAGTATTCTTCAAGTGCAAGCTCAGGAGAAATTGGACTGTAGGATCCAAGTCGACAAGGGTTGTTGGATCACTCGTGAATTCTCACTTCGGGGATTCACGAGTTGAAGGACCGAAAACCTTGCACCAAGATTCGCGAAATCGGGAAGTGTGAAGTCCCGACAAGGTGAGAAGTTCCGTTGTGGGGCCATCATTAATAACGAGTCGAAACTCGACATTTTGGCATTTCAGAGGATAGAAGGTCGAGACTTTTGTCCTGAAATTCCCTAAGTCACGAGTTGCGATAGGGAGTAATGAAGAGTCCAGGATCTCGGCACTTCGGGTGTTGGGATACAAAGGAGGTAGAATTTTGGGAAGCGAAGTTGTGAAGTGCCAAAGCTGGGCATGAGAGACACGTGGCAAAACCACAAGGTGGGCCCACGTGGTTGATAGGTGGACATGCGTCACCTGGAGAAAGGAGTCAACACTCTGTTGACTTCTCGTGTCTCAGGGATTCACACGGAAAGAGAACATAGACTCAACCCTTCGACTTGCGAGGTCACAAAGTCACGACGGGAGCTAGCGTTTAGCTTGCTGGTAGTCACTCGTAGAGGGAACTGACAGAAGGGAGCTATACCCATTTCGTGATCTCGGGTATCATAAGATAGGGAAGGAAGAGTCAGGGGTTTCGACTTGCGAACTCACGAGATTGTGAGTCGCGACAAGCGCCTTTGGGAATAGGCCTTGGTCATAGTGTTGTGGTCACTCGGAGAAGGTGGAGCTCGCACCTAGTGTTTTTCACACAGAGGAGTTGCTGAAAGGATCTGTGGATCGATTTTCGAAGATTCCAGCACAGAATCGAAAGAGTCATTTCGACTCAAGGGGAAATTGAACGATCCTGTAGCAGACCTTGACCCGAGGGCCGATAGAGGGTTGGGGGTCTGCATCAAGTGGTATCAGAGCACCATAAAGATTTATTTTCTTTCTATAGCAGGGAAAAGAAAGATTCACCATGCCGTCGAGAAGAAGAGACAGGCAAACACCCGATCTGCCAGAGGAGAGGGAAATGCCAGAAGAAAGGGGTAGGCAGTTACCAAATCCAACCATGGAAAGAGAGATGCATAACATATGCGCTAGACTCGTGGACATGGAAATAAAACAGAGGTGCACAGCCGGTGTTGGAGATGTCAGTGAATCTGAAAGTGAAGATGAAGCTGGACATGAAGGAGAAGAAGTTGCAGCAGAAGATGCAGAAAATGAACACCTAATTAGGGTTGTTGCAAGAATGAGTGCTAGGGAAAAAAATGGACATTCCAGTATATGAGGGAAACCTGGATGTTGAAGAGCTTCTAGACTGGATTAAATCTCTGGACACGTATTTTGACTATGAAGATGTCAAGGAAGACAAGAAGGTCAAACATGTTGCCACAAGATTGAAAGGACATGCAGCATTGTGGTGGGATGAACTACAAGCTGACAGACGCTGCAAAGGCAAGCAGAAAATCAAGAGTTGGGATAGAATGGTCACAAAGATGAAGGAGAAATTCATACCCAAAGATTATCAAATCATTCTGTTTCGAAGAATATAGAATTTGAGACAGAAGCTGATGTCAGTAAAGGAGTACACTGAAGAGTTCTACAAGCTAAACATTAGAGCAGGTCATCGTGAAAGTGATGATGAAAAGGTTGTCAGGTATATGAATGTTCTGAGATATGAAATTCAGGATGAGATGAGCATGATGATCATTCAGACCATAGAATAAGCTTATCATATGGCTCTGAAGGCTGAAGAGAAGCTGAGCTGAAAGCAAAGCCAAAGAGGCCGAGGCAGAAGTCAGCCCAGGGGAAAAACAGTTGTCCAAGATAGGAGCCAGAAGCCTAAGGGAGAGTGGAAGAAACCTCAACCTCAAACTGAGAGAGGTGGAAGCTCACAGAGAGGGCAGTATACTGAACAGAGAAGACAGTATGTTGATAACAACACTTTTCCCCACACTAGAGGAAGAGGAAGAGGCAGAGGTGGAGTGATAAAATGATTCACATGTGGAAAGAATGGACACAAATCTTATGAATGTCCAGATAAGAAGAAAGAAGGAGACTCACATTGTCGAAGCACAGAGGCGGAATGTTGAGGCAGAGGATGTTGAAGGCAGAAGATCACTGGTGATGAGGAAGGTTCTCTTAACGCCAGAAGAAGAGGCAGAGAATCCAGTGCAAAGAAACAGTCTTTTTCGGACTACTTGCAAGACCAAGGACAGGGTATGCAAGGTCATCGTGGACAGTGGTAGCACAAACAATCTCGTTTCTACAAAGATGGTAGAAAAGTTGGAGCTGGAGACTATTGAACACCCAAGTCCATACAGGGTTGCGTGGTTACAAAAAGGACATCAGGTAAATGTCACTAAACAATGTTTAGTTGAATTTAAGATAGGAGGATATAACGATAAGATATTGTGTGATTTCATTCCCATGGATGTTTGTCATCTATTGCTGGGTAGACCGTGGCAATATGACAAAAATGTGGTTCACGATGGGAGAAAGAACACATACACCCTAGAGAAGAATGGGAGAACTCACATGTTGTTGTCGATTAAGGACAAAGAGGTAAAACCTAAAGTAAGAAACACTGTACTTCTCATGAGTGGGAAGGAACTTCTTAAGGAGGTTAAGAAGAAGGAAGATCCACAATTCATTGTGGTTAGGAAACCTAGAATTGTTTTGACCAGCACAAGAGTGGATGATCTACCATAGGAGATCCAGAAGTTACTGGAAGAATTTGCTGACATAGTAGTAGACAAACTACCTTGTTTGTTGCCACCTATTAGAAGTATAAGTCATCATATTGATCTCATACCTGGAGCCAGTTTACCGAACAAAGCAGCGTACAGATTGATGCCACAGGAGAATGAAGAGGTCAAAAGACATGTCTAGGATATGATGGACAAAGGATTGGTAAGAGAAAGCTTGAGTCCATGTGTTGTTCCGACAGTACCCAGTCCAAATAAAGATGGAGGCTGGAGAATGTGTATAGACTCAAGAGAAATTAACAATATTACCATCAGGTACAGATTTCCATTGCCAAGGATGGACGATTTGATGGACTTCTTGAGTGGGGCAAGATTATTTTCAAAGATTGATTTGAAAAGACAACATTCAATACTAATTAAGGGTTGTATGAATGGCTTGTTATTCCATTTGGCTTAACAAACGCACTGTGCACTTTCATGAGATTGATGAATGAAGTCTTGAAGGATTTCATCGGAAAATTTGTCATTGTGTATCTTGATGACATACTGATTTTTAGTAAAATAGAGGCAAAGCATGTGAAACATTTGACTACAGTGATGAAGAGGCTACAGCAAGAGAAACTGCTAATAAACATGAAGAAATCCTCATTCGTGAAAATAGAGCTCATTTATTTGGGGTTTGTTATTTCTGCAGATAAGTTGAGGATGGATCCAGATAAAGTGGAAGTGATTAAGAATTGGCCATCGCCAAAGAGTATCTTTGAAGTTCGAATTTTTCACGGATTGGCTAGTTGCTACAGAAAATTCATCAGGAATTTCAGTGGAATTAGTGCACTGATGATGGACACAGTGAAGAAGAGACACAAGTCTTTTCATTGGACAGAAGAAGCTGAGAAAAGCTTCAATTTGTTAAAAAGGAAAATCACAAAACAACCAATTTTGGTGTTGCCGGATTTCAAAAAGACATTTCAAGTAAAATGTGATGCAAGTGGGTTTGCAATAGGGGCAATCTTGAGCCAAGAAGATGGACCGATAGCATACTTCAGTGAGAAGTTGAACTAAGCCAAAATAAAATAATCCACGTATGATAAAGAATTCTATGCTATTATCCAGGCATTGAAGAAATGGAGACACTACTTACTTCCTAAGGAGTTTGTCTTATACAGTGACAATCATGCTTTACAATTTGTGACTCAACAGGAGAAGTTGAATCAAAGACATGTTAAATGGGTTGAATACATGCAGAACTTTACTTTTGTAACTAAGCATATTTCTGGAACTGCTAACAAATTTGTTGATGCTTTGAGCAGGAAATGTTTGCTATTGCAGGAGTTTAGAGTCAAAATTTTGGATTTTGATAACCTCAAGAAAATGTACGCAGATGATCCAGATTTTAAGGAGGCGTATGAAGCAGCTGAGAATCCAATTCTCAGGGACAGAAGTCAATGGACAGAATACATGATCTAGGAAATATTACTGTTTAAGGGTAATCAAATTTTTATTCCAAAATGCTCCATGAGGGAGAATTTGTTGAAGGAGAAACACAGTGGAGGATTGGATGGGCATTTCGGTCATGACAAGATGTTCTCAAAGTTAAATGAGTCATATTTTTGGCTAGGAATGAGAGCAGACATCAAAAGATTCATGGACAGATGTAGAATTTGTTAGCATTCAAAAGGAAAGAGGCAGAATGCAAGATTATAAAAACTGTTAACCATACCTAAGAGGCCATGGGATGCAGTAAGAATGGACTTCATATTGGGGCTACCGAGAACACAAAGAGGGTTCGATTCAATATTTTTGGTAATAGATAGATTTTATAAAATGGCACACTTCATACCATGTCAGAAAACCAGTGACGCAACTCACATTGCGAATCTGTTTTTCAAAGAAGTCATTTGACTTCACGGCTTACCAAGGAGCATAGTTTCAGATCGAGACACCAAGTTCGTGGGACACTTCTGGAGAACCTTATGGAAAAAACTGGGAATGAACGTGTCGTTCAGTTCAGTTTATCATCCTTAGATGGATGGACAGATAGAAGTCGTGAATATAAGTTTGGGAGACTTGCTGAGAAGTTTGGTGACAGAACACCACAGTTAGTGGGACAATATTATACCACAGGTGGAATTTGATTATAATGATTCAATCAACAGAAGCACGGGGTAGAGTCCATTTCAAATTGTTTATGGCATGAAACCAAGGGGATTTTCTGAATTGAGGGATTCAGAACAGAACGCAACTAGGAGTGCTAGTGAAGAAGATTTTGCCGAGGCAATGAGGGAGCTTCACAGCCAGGTGAAGGAGCGATTGCAAAACTCGAGCCAAGAGTATAAGTGAAGAACAGATCAACAC
This sequence comes from Picea sitchensis, assembly GCA_010110895.2. Lineage (NCBI taxonomy): Eukaryota > Viridiplantae > Streptophyta > Pinopsida > Pinales > Pinaceae > Picea > Picea sitchensis. The sequence continues at coordinate 41,694 of SNQJ01S0062082.1, forward strand.
AGGAGACAACTTTAGTTCGAAGTTGGTGATTTGATCCTTGTACACTTGAGAAAGGAAAGGTTCCCAAGAGGGACATATAATAAATTGAAAATGAAGAAAATTGGACCATGCCGGATCATAAGGAAATTTGGGATAAATGCTTATGAGATAGAATTACCCGATGGGATCGAAATTTCTCCGATATTCAACATCTCAGATTTTTACCCTTACAAAGTTAAAGAAGCAGAAGCAGGTAATGAACAACCAGAGGTTCAGTGGACTAAACAAATGCCAGTTGCAAAGAAGCCACAGATGGAGAACATATTGGACAAAAGAGTTAGTAAGAGGATCAGGTGAAAGGAATATTTTGAATACTTGGTCAAGTGCAAGGGACATCCAGTTGAAGACATCGACTAGGAAAATGAAGCAGAGATCCAAAAGCATGGGAAGACCGTGCGAGAGCTCATGGACAGGAGCCCATGAAAAATTTTCAAGCGAGGGAGTATGATGCAGGAGCATCGCCAACAACAAGAAAGTGCATAGGTGGAAGACAATTGGGACAAGCGCCAGCACATTTCAGCATGTTGCAAAAATGTTTTGAGATGTTTTGAAATAAATGTGCAGATGTTGATGTAATAGTTAAGAGGAATCACACTTAGATATTGTAAACAGATCTTGAGCGATCCACTCTCATCTGTAGTAGGTGAATGCATTAATACATCATTAATGTGAGTAGCTAGATTTAAATGCAGATTAGACAGTTTAGAGAGTAGGAGGGAAAACCGACTATAGACGCCCTCATATTGTATCATTGTAACATTAGCATAATCAATCGAGCATAGAGCACAGAGAGGTGAAGAAGTAGAGAGTTGTATTTGAAAACACCCATGTACAGAAGTTCTGAATTAATGCATGAGGCTTTGATTCAGACTTATGGTGTTGTGATATTGCCTGTGTATTCATGTTGAATTCTATGCTTATAGCTACTTTACTCTTTCTATTATGCATTTGTTGTTATGCTATGTATGAATGATTTCTTGTTGAATGTTTGAAATCTGAGAGAGAGAGCATAAGGAATGAGTTTCAATTGTTTCTCAACCTGAGTGAGTAAATTCCTGCAAGGAGTGCAATGGAGTTTGTTCGCAAGGAGTGTGTTGACAAGGGTTCAAAGTTTTTATCTCTGAAAGCTCAAGAGGGATAACATTGTTCTCATTCTCGAGGAAGTGCAAGTTAAGCACATGATCCGTGCAAGGTGTGCGCAGGCCGAGTGAAGTCTCAGAGTTACAACTTGAGTGAAATTGTTGAAGGACTGCTATCATAGGGAGTGCACAGAGTCGAAGAGGTTCAAATACTAGAGCATATTTGAAGAAGTGCCACAAGGAGTGCATGAAGAAGGTATTCCTAGAGTACTTGAGGATTTTCAATCAAGCTCAGGAGGGATAGGGTCTTCGAAGTTGTCGAAGAGAAGCTCAAGAGGGATAGTGCCTTGAAGTGTTGAAAGGAGGCGTAGCGAAGTTGTTTTGCAAGTGGACAATTTCCGTGAAGGATTACCTTGTTCATTTCATAGGAGTTTTCAAGGAGGAATTGGACGATCGGAATTCTCCGTGGAGAATACGTGAAATTCTAAGAGCCGTCAGATCTTGCAGAGGAGCAGGGAAGTTATGACAAGTATTCTTCAAGTGCAAGCTCAGGAGAAATTGGAACGTAGGATCCAAGTCGACAAGGGTCGTTGGATCACTCGTGAATTCTCACTTCGAGGATTCATGAGTTGAAGGACCAAAAACCTTGCACCAAGATTCGCGAAATCGCAATGTGCGAAGTCCCGACAGGGTAAGTTCTGTTGTGGGGCCAGCATAAATAACGAGTCGGAACTCGACATTTTAGCATTTCGGAGGATAGGAGGTCAAGACTTTTGTCCCAAAAGTCCTGAAGTCGCGATTTGCGATAGGGAGTAACGAGGAGTTCGGGATCTCGGCACTTCGGGTGTCGGGATACAAAGGAGGCAGCATTTTGGGAAGCGAAGTTGTGAAGTGTCGAAGTTGGGCATGAGAGACACATGGCAGAACCACAAGGTGGGCCCGCGTGGTTGACAGGTGGACACGCATCACTTGGAGAAAGGATTCAACACTCCATTGACTTCTAGTGTCTTAGGCATTTGCACGGAAAGAGCACGGAGACTCATCCCTTCAACTTGCGAAGTCACAAAGTCATGACGAGAGCTAGCGTTTAGCCTAGCTGATGGTCATGCACAGAGGGCACTGACAGAAGGGAGATATACCCATTTCGTGATCTCAAGTATCACGAGATAGGGAAGGAAGAGTCAGGGGTTTCGACTCGCGAACTTGCGAGATTGCGAGTCACAACAAGAGCCTTTGGGAATAGGCCTTGGTCATAGCGCTGTGGTCACTCAGAGAAGGTGGAGCTCACGCCTAGTGCTATTCACATAGAGGAGTTGCCGAAAGGACCTGTGGATCGATTTTCAAAGATTCCATCAGGGAATCGAAAGAGTCATTTCAACTCAAGGGGAAATCGAACGATCCTGTAGTGGACCTTGACCCGAGAGCCGATAGAGGGTTGGGGGTATACATCATTCTATCTATGATATAATATTGAAAGTAATTCCAAGAATATTAAAGTGCGTCTATAAAAATCTATCTCCTAAGAGAAATTAGGTTTCCTATAAGGCATACAAATTCATGATGTAGTAGGGGTAGCCCAAGAAGTATTGCACTTTATAAAGGCAAAGAATATTCCCTCAATTGTAACTAATATTTATTTGTGAAAAGTATATGATAGGGTTGATTGGATATTTCTAAAATTGACATCTACTCACACAAGGTTTAAGTTTCCCTTCATAAATTGGGTTGAAGCATGCTTGGCATCATCTTCTTTTGTTGTGCTTGTAAAAGGATTAAAAACCCTTTTTTTTTAAACCAACAAAAGGCCTAAGGCATGGTTGATCATTGTCCCCTTTATTATTCTTAATGTTTGTTGAAGGCTTGAGCAAACTCATTGTTGTTTACAAACTAAATTGAAGGTTGAAAGGAATCCATATTGGTAGGATTCTTTCACTATCTCACCACCTAACTTTAGATTGTGTACTTTTTGGGGAAGGTTCTATTGGAGAGGATAAAGCGCTAGATGAGGTACTTGATCTATATTACATACTGGAATGGATATAAATGAACATGAAACAATACTCCATTTCTTTCTTTAGACTAGGAGATAAGAAAATTAAAGGGTTAATAAATTATCTCAAACTAGAGAGTTAAAACAAGATCTCCCCTTCAACTTACTTGATTTCAATAAATGACCAAAATACATGTGTTTTGTACCAAAGGAAAATTCATATGGGCATTGAGATTTCCCTTGATTGTTTCAGAAAGTGGAGAAAAGAATTTTAGGCTAGTGTACTACGTTGCTTTCCATAGGAGGCAAATTAACATTGATAAAATCGGTGTTTCAAGCAACCCCTATCTACTAGAACTCTTTTTCTTTAAACTTGTAGGGATACTATAAAAAATAAAAAAGAGATTATTTGACTTCTTATGGAAAGGTAATAAGGACACATGGATTTTATTAAGTACACTAGAAGAGGCTGGAAAATCCAAAAGAATTATGTACATCTATAAACTGTCATGGTATTCCACTAGAATAGTTCATCACAATAGATCTAATAAAATGATAAAATCCTTACTGTGAAGGTTGATTTTCCTTTAGATCTCAGATTTGTTAATTACTGGTTTTTCTACTTAAAATGTATGAAATAAATAAAATATGAAAAATAGAGAACAAAAATAAATACTCACACACCATCCACATCATAATCCCAATTCCTTCAAGCAAATCCATCTCCCAAGTTCATTTCCACAAAAATCTTAGCCATCGAGGTCTAGTCTAGGAAGCATTTTTTCTCGTCAATATCTAGCATCAATCAAATTAGGAGGTCTTCCATCAAACTATGTGACACGTGCCTCCAAATGCGCAAACAAGTTGCCACTCCAATATTTGTAATGTGGCATGGAATGAGAGGTCTATGTGCATGAAGAATATCCCCAAACTTCCTATGCCATTTTGACCAATGCCTCGAGAGTTGTGAATGAACTTAGGTGTTGTGAAGATACCTTAGGAGTTGTGAAGATATGAATCAATAAAAACTCTTGTATTTGTTACTTAAAAATGTACTTTACTCTCAATTGCTTGCTCCCTTTTGACATGTATAGGCCACCTTTACCTTTCTATGGTTTCTTCTCCTTGGGTTCATATTTCCGATGAGGGTAGTGTTTTTGTTGAGTTAAAGTTCCACCTTTCTTGTTAATTTTTTTCAGAAATACCATGATTTGGGTTGTCTTTAAATTGTCCAAAAACTCTTAGGATAAAGTTACATGAGAAAAATTCACAACATAATAGGATACTAGAAAGAGTAACACTATGGTAATCATTATGAGCTTACTGTGATACTAATATGATACTAGTAATGAACTAGTGTTACATCTTGATTGACTGAATGTTTATGTCATTAATGGTTTTATAGGACGTACAAGAAAATAGGTATTCGTCATATCAATCTACATTGAGTGAGGGAAGTTCAGGTAGAATAGAGAAAAGTGACACGTCTATTAGATCTAACAGGCGGAGATCAACTAGAGGTGAGAAGACTAGAAGAAAATTCCATAAAAGCATGGAATTTTTTCTTGTGAAAGGGGGATCATGTTCTTATGATCATGAGAGCATAGACGACATTGAGGTGCCCTTGAGGTACAAACATATAGTGAAACAATGGGTACCCAAGGATCTTCCTGAAATAAACACTTATTTTTGTGTATTGATTCATTCATTATTAGGTGAAGCAATGTATCATTACATAATAAGAGAAGAGAAGATGTTACGTAAGTACCAAATACCTGACCATTTAATTACTACTTTAATTACAAATGAAATAATTCAATATTACATCGCTTTATTAGTAAGAATTTATTATATCCCTAACTCCTAATTAATAGGTCTAATTTCTAATTATGACCATTATCTCTAACACCCTCCCATAATTGTCATTTTACATCTTCTGTTCAAATAAAATAAAATAAAATCTTTGGACAAGCAATATTTTTGCAACCTACTCCAAAATAAGGTCTTCAATTAGTCATTAGAAGTATCACCTTTTGGATACCAAAATTTCACTCACTGGGATAGACCAACAACTCCACACAGTTATCTTCTCTTTATTATTATGGAATATGGTTTGATGATACGAAATCTCCTTTTTGATGGCCCACTGCTACAGTGACTCTTATTCACTCTTTTTTTTTAATTTCCACACACCGTCTGATATGATACCGGATTACAATACACCAAAAAATTACTTATACTCATAGTCGATATGTCTCGCTTCTGTCCAATTGTGTGTGTGATTGCAGTCCCTTAGTACTTTCTCTGAACACAACAGTCCCTCAGCTCCTTCACCCACTTCCTTGTCTTCTCCTTACTATGGCTCTGATAACATGTGAGTTTTACACACACAAAGCATGGAAAGGAATACACATAAAATGAGAAAGAGTGCATTGATTCATTCATTATTAGGTGATGCAATGTCTCATTACATACAAGGAGAAGAGGAGTATCCTATATAATTCCCAAATACCTAACCATTTAACTACTACATTAATTACTACATTCAATAGCTCATTATTACATCACTCAATTATTAAGACTTTATTATATGCCTAAGTCCTAATTATGACCATTAACTCTCACAGTAGCATCTTGAGTTCGCATTGGATTATACTGTTATTTTGTTTACATTCATAGCATGGTATCAGTGCAGACTGGGGTAGGAAAATGGGAAACTCTCATGATGGAGGATGAAGAGGGGGATCCCAAATAGTGAGGTTTTATTAATTTCAATCTATAGTAATTTTTAGTTTGTATAAATCTGTTCTATATATCTCTATTTTTTTATTACTAGGACGTTTTCTAGATATTTTGCGACATTAGGTGCATAACAGAGTTTATTTCCACAAAACAATATTTTGTACAGAAAAATAAATAAGTAGTTTTTGAAGCTATGCAAACACTAGGAGAAACAAAAGAAAAGGAACAACTAGCAAGCAAGAGGATCTAGGAGTGACAAAAGATAAGATAGTTGAATGAAGAAGAGAAGAACACAAAGAATGTGAGGACAACTTGCATAAGTGTGAACAAAGAAGACAACAGACAGTACAAATGTGAGAATAAATGCAGAAGAGAAGGGCAACATGGATAGCAGAATGTACAAGCAAAAAACACAGTGGAGATCAGCAAAACATGGACATGATCAAGGAGTGGATGTGAAAGAAGAAAAAAAGCTAGATAGCAGCAAAGAAGTAAACAACATGAACAGATTAGAAACAAATTAGAAGTGAACACATGCAAAACAATTGGTCAACAAAAAAAAAGAAGGGTGATGCAGTAGATCCAGTTGATCAGCATATATAAGGGCACCACAGAAAAAAGAAGGAAAAGTTGTAGACAGAAGTGAAGTGAAGACGATTTTGAAAAAATAAATTTTGCACAGGCAGGGAAGTACACATGGTTTAATCAGGAAAGTGGCACTCACCATATACAGGCTAGTCTACATAGGCTTTATGAAAATTCACATGCCATCACTATTTCTTCTACAAGCAAACGTTGATTTCATGTTGACTTGATGAGTACTGGATCTGATCACTTCCCCATATTAACCTCGCTACATATCGATAGTGACTGTCCATATGAGGCTCACTCCTCTTTCTTGATAAATGTCTCTTTACACGAGTCTAAAGTTTGTCAAAATGTGGTTGCTAAGGTCTTGTCTTTGGTCCCCACCCTTGTAGGGGATATTGGGTGGATTTGTTGGTGGGGGGAAGCCATTCTCCACATAGTGAAATTCCTTCAAGGGTGGGGTAGGATGGTCACAAGACTCTAGAAGAGAAATGAAAGCCAAGTCTAGACCAGCCCGAAAGTTGCTCAACAAATATTGGAGGTGGACCCCCTTAATGAGTTGTGTCAATGGGAGGTCCAACAGCTAGGATTTCATATACAAGGGTTTGAAGTGTACAAGGACAAAAGGAGTAGGATTAGCGAGCGTATGTATTGGATGGATAAAGGAGACGATCCCACCAAAATATGTTTTCGGCATATAAAACACAAATACAAATCTGAGAGGATCCTATCCTTACAAGACCCCAATGGAACTGGTAACCTTATCGAAGATGAGATGGAAAACCAACAAATATTTGAAGATCAATTTCAATTTTCACAGAATACCCACTTTTGTAGGCTCTGACCCATTGTAGGATGCTACCATGGTGCTTGTCCATCATGTTGTTCACCACCAAGTAGATAACCTTGAGAGGAACTATATACCCAAAATTGGAGATATAGATCAATGAAGGAACTCAAGAATGAAAAATCCCCAACTCTTGATAGTTTTCCGATGGAATTTTATAAATATATGTGGCCTATGGTGGGCTCTACTTTTTTGAAAATATGCCATGAATATATCAAGGGAGGTTCTATGGGGGAGTTGGTTAATGATGTCCTCATCAAACTCATCCTTAAAGGTGTTATAAGAGATGGTAGGTGGGTGGCATCCAATCACCTTGTTGAATATCTCCTATTAAGTTCTAGAAAAATCCCTAGCTAGGAGGATTCAGTTGTTGGTCACCATGATAGTTCGCAAGAAGCAGGGAATATTTATTGAGCCAAATTTATTCTAGATAGTTTTATCACTCCCTAGAAAGGCCTTGAGTGGGCTCATGAGACTAGGCAAAAGACCCTCCTTTTAAAGATTGATTTTGATGAATTTTATGATATAATCAAATTGGACTTCATCCTCAACATGTTGGATTGGTTGGGATTTGGATCTATGTATCATCAATATATGGAGACAATCTTCTCACATGCTTCTGCACAATTTAGTGTGAACAGTGTGTTATTATTATAGTCAGTGGCATTACAACGTTCCATTTGACAAGGGTGTATGTTGGTGACGTATCTCTATATGATTGCAAGGATGATCTTGTTTACCTGTGGGAAGTAGAAACATTATAAGGGAAAATAAGAGGTATCTACTTACTAGACGATTGCATTAGGGGTCGATTCTCATGTACCCATTAGAATAAATGATTTTAGACAAACAATCACAAGCTCTACTCGAGCAGTGTTAACTCAAACCAAAAATCATTAAAGAATGGAGTGTCCATTTCTAAATATTTTTTATCATTATCCACTAATGGAGATATGAATGAGTACTCAAGCATGGTATATGGGGGGATATTGAATACAACACTCTCTATAATTGAAAATTTTGATTCAACCTTTTAGATATAGTTGATGAAATAGGTGGCCCATTACCAATATATCACCCAAGATCAATCCTTCATGGTTTGTTAACATATATTTATATTTGATACCGATTCATCATATATTGTTTCACTTTTGATCCACAGTGGTGTTCTAGATCCATATGTGAGAAATATTTCTAGTCAACTAGCAGATTGTAGAAGATCCTCTAAAAATAAATATTGTTTTCTTGCATGGATACCCCTGGTTTTAAGAGAGAAACAATTTCTCCTCTTAATTGGACATTCTCGAGGTTTTGAATGTGTTATAGTTAGAAAGGACAATGTTGAAAAAGAAACAACAATCCAGCATGAGTTGGCTTGCACTGTTCAACTTTCAGTTCCTTTGTGTAAACAAAAACTAGAATGCATTCATGCAACATTATTAGCAACTATGCCACTAGATAACTGCATTAAATATAACATAATGGTTATTGGATTAGGGACAAGAGGTTATACAATCCATTGTGGAAAATTGTACTTCATGTTCAACATGGAAACAAGATTCCTATGTCACTATGCAAAAATGGGACAAGTGTGGTCAGTAAGGTAATGAGAGGATGGAGAAGTAGACATGAGGGTGTGATTTGCAATGGATTTTTGTATTTCTTTATTTATTTCACTTCGGAAATGGATAACTTGGAAAGTAGGAACAAATTAATAATTTACAATCCTTTTAAAGCCTCATTGCAAATTTTGTCAATTTCTAGGCCATGTTCTCTCACATGTGGTTGTCTTATGAATCTCAAGTCTACCTAGAAAAAGAAATTTCCCTTGCCTTGTTTGCATAAGCACTTGACCTTATAAAAAAGCCCAATATTTCAACCATTGAAATTTTCTTGTAGGAAGATATGTATATGGGATGTGTAGGAGACATTTCAACCTTTATTATGCGGGAACTCAATGTATTGGTTTTTTTGGGGGTTTTCAAAATTTGCTTCAAATAAAGCCACCAAAAGTAATATCTATTATGACATGTAGGAATTTGAATTATTAAAAGTATTGTATGAATTGTCTCTTTTGCAAATGGAATTTTGGTGCAATAGAAACCCTTTATATCTGACTCCTATTTTGAAGGAAATCCATTTTAAACAACATTGGCCTAAGGTGGAATATAAATATACCCTTAGGACCTTGCACCTAACCTCAGGGTGAGGGTGGGGGTGGGGGGAGATATTATGAAAAACATTTGAAAGAAGTACGCTTTTTACAGTGCAGTCCCTCAAGTCATGTTTCTTAAGCACTTTTGAAAGCTCAATTGCAATCATGCATAACTTAGAGGGAAGGCCCCTATCACCTCACCAACCCTCTTTCACTTCAAGCCAGCTTTCCTCGGACTGAATGGGGTTTCCCTCATTTAATATTGCAAGGAATTAGGGAAAGGAATCTCAATGTGGAGAGTGAATTCTGAGAAAAATGTGTTTGGGTAGCTTTAGACTATTGAAGAAAGTACTTGGAGGTCTCAAGATGCCCTCCTAGAAAGTATTGCCCATTCAATCGCCATCCTTATGTATGTATTTTGAAATGGATTCCATTTAAAAAAAATGGAATCCCTATGTATCAATACTAGCCATCCCTATGTTTTTTTTTAAATACCTACAACACAGTCGCTATTGCAACGTCTCGAAGTGTCTCTCATATAGAAACCACGCCAGATATGATACCTCTTAACGTCACTCTTGACACGTCCAAGTTGTCTCTCTTGCCACCTACAAGATGTCTCACTTGCCACCTCCAAGACGTAACTCTTTCCACCTCCATGACGTCGGTCTTGCCACCACCAAGAGTGTCGCTCCCATAGAAACCATGCCGGAGTTGATACCTCTTAACATTGCTCTTGCCACCTCCAAGACATCGCTATTTCCACCACCAAGCTGTCTCTCTTGCCACCTCCACGACGTCTCTCTTGCCACTTCCAGGCCATCTCTCTTACCACCTCCAAGACATCTCTCTTTCCACCTCCAAGTCGTCTCTCTTTCCACCACCAAGACGTCACTCTTGCCACCTCCAAGACGTCTCACTTGCCACGTCTAAGACATCGCTCTTTCCACCTCCACAACATCTCTATTTCCACGTCTAAGATGTCAGTATTTACACATCCAAGACGTCACTCTTGCCACCTCCACGACATCTCTCTTGCCACCTCCAAGATGTCGGTATTGCCACCTTCAAGATGTTGGTCTTACAACAGCTATATGGGGTTTGGAAAGTCAAACCTGATATGACACATGTCCGCATGAAACATCGCAATAAAGATGAAATCTATGTCGTCGGAAAGGTGACATCTTGTGAAATGACGTTTGAGGGTGTTCACGGTTTGTCGTTCTCCCAACAAGATAAAGTGGCAATTGCGTCGAACACGTTGGCAGAATTTGACTCAAATGTACTAGTGTTACAGACTAAATCCAGTGTATAAGAAGAAAGTAAAAGCAAATATTCATCGAATGTTGGAAGCTGGAATTATAGAACCAGTCAAGGAATCTGAATGGATCAGTCCCATGGTAGTCCAAGAAAAGAAGCAATGGGGGATAAGTATTTGTGTAGATCTGAGGAAACTTAATGATGCTTTCTTACATGACCCTTTCCATACCCCATTTACAAATAAGGTATTAGATAATTTGGGAGGCCAGGAATCATATTCATTCACAGATGGATTCTTTGGATACCATTAGATCAAAATCTCTCCAAAGGATAGGTATAAGAATAATTTTGCTACAAAATGGGGATATTGCCAATATGCAGTCATGCCATTTGGGCTAAAGAATGCACCAGATATATTTTCAAGGGTAGTCATAGCTTCTTTTAAGGAATTCATACATTAGTTTCTAGAAGTATATCTAGATGACTGGACTATATATAGTATTTTAAAAGACTATGTATAAGTGTTAAGACTAATGTTGGAAAGATGCAGGCAATGTCAGATATCATTAAACATCAAGAAATGTATTTTTGGTACACCTTTTGGGATATTGTTGGGACAGATAGTGTGTAAAAAAGGTTTACTGGTTGACCTTGCTAAGATTGCAGTCATTGTGAATTTACCACCACCAAAGTCAGTGCATCAGTTAAGAGAAACACTGGGACATAAAGGCTATTATAGGAAATTTATAAAGGGGTATGCGTAGATTACTACAATGGAAAAAATGTTAAAGAAGGACACCATATTTCAGTGGAATGAGGATTGTCAGCGAGGATTGGACACTCTAAAGGAAAAGATGGTAACAACACCTATATTAGTATTTCTATATTGGAAAAAGATATTTCATGTTCAAGAAGATGCATCGGCCATAGCACTTGGAGAAATTATGGCGCAGCCAGGAGCAGGGGACTTAGACCATCCTATAACCTTTGCAAACATAAATTTGTCAGAATCTGAGTAGAATTACAACAACATAGAAAGACAAGGCATAGCCATGGTAAATGCACTTCAGAAATTTAGGCACTATTTACTGGGTAAAGATTTTAAAATGTTCATAGACCATTCTTCCCTCAAATATCTAGTCAACAAGCCAGTGTTGGGGGGGAGGATCTGTAGATGGATTTTATTATTCCAAGAATTTGATTTCAAAGTGATATTCAAACCAGGGAGGATGAATGCAGGACCCGATCACCTTTTAAGGGTAAATAATGGAGAAGAACCTACTAACTTGGAAGACAACTTCCCTCGTGCACAGTTATTTTTAGTACAGGAAGTTGATGAATACTTCACTGATATTATTGAATACTTAAGTACAGGGGTTTCACCATAGGAATTTAGCACTACATAGAAGAAAAATTTAGTATTCAGAGTTGTAGACTATCAAATCATTGCAAGACATTTATATAAGATGGGCACAAATAGAATTTTTAGAAGGTGTGTATTGGAACATGAACAACCCATACTTTTAGTAGAAACTCATGAAGCTATAGTTGGAGGACACTCTACAATAAAATATACTACACAAAAGGTATTTTACGTAGGATTATGGTGGCAAAAAGTCCATAAAGATGCAAAGGATTATTGCCAGAAATGTGATTTTTGTCAGAGGGTTGGAAAAACCAACAGAAGGGATGAGATTCCCCTAAGACCACAAGTGACTCTGTAGGTATTTGAAAAATAGGAAATATACTTCGTTGGACCTATTAATCCACCAACAAAAAGTTCAAGAGCTAGATATATCATTACTACAACTGAATACTTAACGAGATGGGAAGAAGAAACAACAATCAAAGATTGTAGTGTAAAGAAAACAACACACTTCTTATTTGAGAAAGTGATCACTAGATTTGGATGTACAAGGATTTTAATGAGTGATTGTTGGCCCTCGACCAAGTTTTGAGGAAACATTGGTCGGGTTTGACCACTTTTGGACTTCGACAAGATGGTCGAAGATGGAGCACCCAGGCAGAGCTGAGATCACAGGATCTCACGTATTTTGTGGACCCAGCAAAGGGTTCATTAGGGTTTTTGTATTAAGGTTTTGGGATGTCGGCCCGTGGGTTTACCCATGATTAGGCATTTTTGTAAAGGATGTAAAAATATATATATGAAGGAATGTAATGTAGAGGCAGCGAAGTGTGATTAGTGCAAGCAATGTAGTGATGGGATAAGTGCAAGAGATAAGTGATGTGTATGTAGCTACGTGCAAGTGGATTTGAGTTTCTTCGTGAAACAGACTACATATGTTATGCTCTGTGCGAGTTGGCTCTTTGCCTTGATCTGATTTTGGAAAGGTGGATATGGTACTTAGTGCACAGATCACCTATCTAGTGCGAATCTTGGCTCTATGGATTAGTTCATAGGAGTAGATGAATGTAAGAGATTGAAGCATAATAATAGAAGAAGAAGCAGTTGGTGGACGTAGCCCCGCAATGGGGTGAACCATGTAAATCTTGTGTTGATGATTTGCTTTGTGCTATGATGTTTATGCTTTGAATCTGTTTATTGCATTGAATGTTACGAATGTTAGATAGATCTATGGATGCTTAGTGATTTATTCGTGAATGATAGATCTGATTCAGTGTTATGTGCTAGATGGTTAGAGTGCTTAATATTTATTATTACTGCGTCGAACTGTACTTAGGGTTTGATCTACGATGTGAATAAGGCTAATATATCAATGAATGCTGTTACTAAGTACTCTTTGAAGTGTTGTAATCATATATCTTTGTTTGAGCATGGTTACAGACACCTGAGTCCTATAAACCCCCCCTTCCTCTACCTCGAGTGAGACTTTGCCTACTTCGGAGGTGTTGCCAAAAGGGCCGATAGTTAGGGTTTTGTTGGTGCGTTGTCGAAGCGTTGAACACTGGGTCTTCCCCTGTGCCAACAAATGGTTCCATTGTCGTGACTTGAAATTGTGATTGTTGGGAACTCAAGTAAAAGAAAAGAGAATTTTTGTGCGTATATATGTTTCTAAAGTGTGCAGTACTCTACTTGACTTCCGAAACCTTGTGCTAAGAAAGATATATGATCTGAAGAAAGGAGGTAATATTTTAAAGCTTTGTATTTGATAAGAGTAAGTAAAGTGAAAATTTATGTTTCGAAAACATGGATCTAGGTATGTTTGATAGAATATGTCCTAGTCTGAAAGCTAGGGTCCAGTTAGAAGAAAGAGTTGATCTGACTAAAATTGATAGAACTAGAGAAAGATATGTTATTCCTATGCATAGAAAGAATTTTTGGACTAATAAGTGGATGCAGGCACCTAGAAAGATTTTTTGCAGATTGCAGGTCCAACACTGTGATCCTAGTGCACAGTACAAGAAAAGTTTGGGAACTTATAAGAGAAAGAGAGGATTGACACTATGTTATAACTACAGAAGACCGAGACATCTTGCCAAGGAATGCCCTGGTGCAGGTCCTATTTGTCTTTAATGTAAAATTGTTGGTCATAAGGTTGATGATTGTCCAAGGATGATTTCTAAAGTTGAACAAATGAACATGAGTCAAGAAAATAAGAGCATGTTAGAAGATCATAAATAAAAAGGATCAGATAAAGTCCAAAATACATTAGTACAGTTAAAAAAAACAATGAATGACCACAAAGATGCCAGTTTACCAAAAATCGTGAAAGAAAAAAAGAGCATAGATACAAGAATAGGAGACTTCGACATAGACTGTACCTTGGATGAGGAAACACAAGTGAATATTATGTCAGAAAGCACTTGGGAAATTTTAGGAAATCCTACTGTGGTACCTTCATTGGGACGAATAGGTTTATTTAAAGTAAAGATGATAACCATGTGTGGAAGAGTTACTAATGTACCTATTATCATCCATGGAACACCGACAATAGAAGAATTTGAAGTTATTAGGTTTGTGGAGAACAACACCCCTTTCCCAATTTTTTTAGGAAAGACTTGGATAGAGAAGGATCAGATCAGAAGGAAAGAAGAGGAAGAAGCTACAGAAAAGAAAAATCAAGAACTAAGGGACTTCATAGCTAGAAAAATAGATCGACTGATAGAAGAATGAGAGGATAAGTCGAAGCAGCAGAAGTAAAGAGAATTAGTTGTCAGAGTGAAATAAGGTTTGAAGGACCTATCCATGCAAGAAGAAAGTATATCCACCTAGGAATCAGTAAGGGAAGGGATATTAACTTCAAACCCTTTGAGAGTACATTAGGAGCACGAAGTCACTATGATAGGAGACAATAAGAATAAGAATGGAAAGAGAAATCCATAAATAGTTAAAGAGACTCGGATCACAGGAAAGAAGTCAAGGAGACTCAGTAAGAATAAATCCAAGTTATAAAAGCTACAAGAAGTTACAAAGAAGACTTCGCAGAAGGTAGGTTTGTAGAATTTGAACCTCGCCGGAATAATAGAACCACGCAAAATGGGACTTCACCTTGGCGAAGCTATATGATTGTTGGAGGTGCCCCGACTATTAGAACAATGCTACAAATGGATAGGAAACACATTTATGGGCGAATAGACCGCATTTGGGACATTGAGACCATGCCATAACAGATGATTCACATTGATAGAAGCAGTCCTGCCCATTGGAAGAATTTGTTACGATGCTTGCTTATTTAACTCGTCCGACGCTACGCCGGGACCACTTTTCACCATCCGTGATTAACATTTCTAACAAAGATCTAATTGTGAGAGTCGAGATGAGATTTCAGAACTTAGACATCACCATCCATTTTCTTACCCCGCTTATCCATTTTCCTACCTTGACCTATCTGTTTAAAAGAAAGAATGTCGGACACGCAGGCTGAGTTAGAGAAGTCTATCGAGGAGGTTGTTAGGAAGTATATGGCTGATAGAGGTATTTCTGAAGGTGTTTAGGCATCCTCAACCAGGGGATTGTAGGAGTCCCCTTCGACCACATGACGCTCTAACTGTGCTAACCCCGCGACTGAAAAGTGAAGTAAGCATTACGAATATCCGGCTAATGCGAAGCAAATCTCGTCGATCTTACCTGATTATATCTCTCCTTTGGTTGGCATGGTCAACCATGATAGAATTCCACAAGACTTCAAGTACACATTGATCACCGCGTACATCCCGAAGGGGATATGTGTAGTTGGAAGCCAGTTGGGCTAGATCCCATCCTTAAAGAACATTGATTTCAACCTCGGAGACAGAAAGAACTATCTGATTCTTTCACTGCATAGATACCTAATGAACATGACCCAAAAAAAATCTCTCATAGTCTCCCATACTTGGATAAAGGAGCTCACACAGTCCATGATATTGAACATCATGAAGATCCCTCATTTTGGCCGACATCAGGAGGTTAACACTTGCGTTAAACTACTCTTGTCATGCTATCATGGAGAATAATTGTGGCTCGACAGGCGCATTACTGTGGATCCGATGTTGATCCACCTGATCACAGGACTGAGTATGCAGGGACCTGAGCAATTCTACCCAAGGAAGGCTTTGGACCACTCCCTGACACAGTGTATTAAGGAGGCCTAATATGAAGTTGAGAAGGGGAAGAGATGATACAAGGTAGCTTCTATCCAGGATGATGCAGTGCACCTAGCTTAACAACTTATAGCTAGCAAGCTTGTCATAAAGAACTACCCCACATAGGTCACCAGGTTCATGGTGGACCTCACAGGGAAATGCAGGGAGGGGATGCAAATGAATTGGGCAAGCGTCAACAAGCTTGAGAAAGACTGTCGCAAAGCACAGGATCAAGGTTACGAGTTCCATTTCAACTGGTTGTTAGTGTTGATCGCATTTGTCGCTTGGAAAATGCCGAAAGGAGCTACCTTCCTAGAGATTGAACCGTCGGAGCCATTGGCCCCGAGGTTCTCCACCTTATGGAACACGAATGACATGTCCAAGTAGTGGAAGTCGAATGTAGTGTTCCACGACTACTATCAACAACTGAAGGTTTCCATTGAATTGTTCCCTCACATGACACCGTGAACCTTGCACAAGTACATACCATTAGCTAAGTTTTGTGCATATCGACATTTTATATATATCAATGCATGCAAGGATGAGAGAAAGGAGGAATTTAAGTCCTATTACAAACTAACCGAAGAAGACATGGAAGAGATCACAAAGGAGTGGCCGACAGAGCTCCTTGTACCAGTTGATGATGCAAAACTCTCTGACCCTAATATCATAGGAAGCCCCTTGGTCACTTGGTTCGAGCACGTTGGATAGACAAGTGTGAAGAAGAAGAAGAAGAAAAAGGAGAAAGTCCAGGATGTACAGACTGATGAGGAAGACAATGCCTCGGAAGAAAGTGGACCTGGTTTGCCTATAGGAGGAGGAGGAGACAAAGTAAATCAAGAAGAAGAATAAAAAAAAGGAGAAGGTGAAGCTACACTGCTGAAGGATCCCCCTACCTAGACAGAAGCATCGAAGAAGAGGAAGGTTTCTTTGCAGAAACCCTCGACCAGAAAGAAAACCCGCGCCAGTAAGCCCCAGATGGAGACCACACTCACGGAGGATGACATCGGCCTAGTCCACGAAGCAATGGAGGATGCATCCAAGGACCTCTTTCAAAGATATAGCATGAAGAAAGAAGAGTTTTATGCAATATTTGAGAAGGAACTGAAGGAAATACAACAAGCCATTCAATTGAGTCTTGCAGTGCATACTATGCCTTCATCATCAAAAACCGTAGAGTTGGGGGATGAGCCAACCCAACTTCGAATACTGGCATATGCAACAGAGGCTCATCTCGAGAAAGTTCAAGAAGAAAAGGAATAGGCTACAGAAGCCATGAAGAAAGAGAAATAAGAGATCGTGTAGAAACTACGATTTGTGCGGTACTATGTAACTGCTTATGAAAATGATAAGGATGAGTTATGGGCGATGCTCGAGGAATACAAGGGAAAGATACAGAGGGATAAAGACTTGTTTCTCATAGAGCAGACTACAATAAAAGAAGTGGTGAGCAAAGCACTTTGCTCTATTCCAAGTTTGGCATGGGAGGAACATGAGGCAGTCGAAGTTCAAGTGATGAAGCTCGTTGACGCCATTTAG
The DNA here is from genome assembly GCA_010110895.2 of Picea sitchensis. NCBI lineage: Eukaryota > Viridiplantae > Streptophyta > Pinopsida > Pinales > Pinaceae > Picea > Picea sitchensis. Next base: position 59,477 of record SNQJ01S0062082.1, read on the forward strand.
CAGCTTCAAGCAAGGTTAACATAATTTGAGATCCAAGTAGTACCAAGCACTCTGTAGAAAGTATGTGACCAAAGGGAAGAAGTCACTAAGAGCACAGTAGGAAGGATCAAGGCCCTTGCCTCAGAATGCAAGCAGTTAAGTAGTAGAAGTGCGAAAAATTATGAATGCCTCATGGAAGATCCAGAGCTTAGGAAGTTGGAAGTGAAACTATAGGAGGCGCAACAATAGGCACTAACAGTTCAAGCATAGATGAAGTCACTCATTGTGATTGAGAGAATGAGGAGATCACAAGAACAACATGCGCCTCAGCAGTAAATTACTTCCATCTAGGGCAGAGTCATGGAGGTCACACAAAGGCTACAACCGGTGCAGGATGAAGCTTGCATGGTGTTTGAAGAGATAGAAGGACAAGGCTCGCAGCTGGACCAAGTGGTTGCGACGGTGGAACATTGCCTAGAAGGGCCTGTTACTGAGCAAGTAATCTAGGAGCTTGCTGAGCAGGAGGCTCAGGCGAAGTAGCAGGTTGAGGCATCTCAAGCTAAGCTCGAGGCCTTCGAAGCATTGTTCCATAGATCTAAGTGACTCGGGACGAGTCACAGGTGAGTGTTGGGGTCCTGTTGGCCATCAACCAAGTTTTGAGGAAACATTGGTCAGGTTTGACCACTTTTGGACTTCGACAGGTTGATCGAAGATGGAGCGTCGAGGAGGAGCTGAGATCGTGGGATCTCACTTATTTTGTGGACCTAGCAAGGGGTTCATTAGGTTTTTGTCTCAGGGTTTTCAGATGTTGTCCCATGGGTTTACCCATGATTAGGTCTTTTTGTAAAGGATGTAAAAATATATATATGAAGGAATGTAATGTAGAGGTAGCGAAGTGTTCTTAGTGCAATAAATGTAGATATGGGCTAAGTGCAAGAGACAAGTGATGTGTATGTAGCTAAGTGCAAGTGGCTCTGATTTGCTTCGTGCAACAGACTGTATATGTAATTCTCTATGTGAGTTGTCTTTATTCCTTGATCTGATTTTGGGAAGGTGGATCTGGTGCTTAGTGCACAAATCACCTGTCCAGTGCAAAGCTTGGCTCTGTGGCTTAGTGCACAGGAGAAGATGAATGTAAGAGATTGAAGAAAAGTAATAGAAGAAGAAGTTGTTGGTGGGCATAGCCCCACACTGGGGTGAACCACGTAAATCTTGTGTTGATGAGTTTCTTTGTGGTATGTTTTTTATGCTTTGAATCTATTTATTGGTGAATGCTAGATCTGATTCAATGTTATGTGTTAGATGGTTAGAGTGCTTAATCTTTAGTATTACTACGTCGAACTGTACTTAGGGTTTGATCTGCGATGTGAATAAGGCTAATATATTAATAAATGTTGTTCCTAATTACTTTGCAAAGTGTTGTAATCACAGATCTATGTCCCAGCTTGGTTACAGACACCTAAGTCCTGTAACCCCCTGCCTCTACATCGGGTGAGACTTCGTCTGCTTTCCAGGGGTTGCCGAAAGGGCCGGTAGTTAGGGTTTTGTTGGTGTGTTGTCAAAGCATTGAACCCTGGGTCTGCCCATGTGCCAACAGTGACCAAGGCACTCATTTTATTAATAATACCATCAGGGCTATGACTGAGAATTTTGAAGTGTATCACCAGAAGAGTACACCATATAATCCTTAGGAAAATGGAACAGTAGAAGTTTTCAATAAGATTTTGGAAAATTCTTTGACTAAGATCTATAATGTCAATAGGGATAATTGGGATTTGAAAATACCAGCAGTACTATGGGCATATCGGACCACATGAAATAAATTGAAAGGACAAGAACCATTCATATTGGTGTATGGTCAGGAAGCAGTGGTGCCATTAGAATTTTTGGTACCTAGTATGTGCATAGCAGTAATTACGAACATGATAGAAAAAGGCACAGTACATGAGAGGTTAAGTCAACTAATGAAAATGGAAGAGGAAAGTATTTTGGTAGGATTTCACCAGGAAGTAAAGAAAGAAAGGGACAAAGCATAGCATGACAAACATATTAAAAAGAATATTTTTAAGGAGGGAGATCTAGTTCTTCTCTATGACAACAATTTTTTGCAACACACTGGTAAGTTTAGAATGAATTGGCTAGGTCCATATGAAGTAAATACTATCACGGATGGGGGATTAGTGCAGCTAAAATACTTGGGAGGAACATAACTGAAAGTAATGATCAATAGTATTCGACTGAAACTGTATAGGGACAGTTGTCCTACAAACCCTTAAAATTTACAACGTAGTGAGAAAGCCATGTATATAGTGTACTATAGTAGATATTAGGAAAGAAAAATCATAAAAAGGAAGACAAAAGTAGATAAAAAAGGAATACAAAAGTAGAAAAAGGAACAAAACACAAAAAGCGGCAGAAGATGATGGAACTACAGGAAAGTGTGAAACAAGTCGCGCGCAATAATCATTGCGACAACATTGGAAGACAACGCATAGGAAAATTACACTCAGCACAAATGCAGGCAAAAAGTGAAAAAAAATTATGACCAGATGTATAAAGTGCGGAAAGAATGTGTTAATTCAACACTTAGTGAATTTTTAGCATAGAGCAAGATACAAAGTACACACCCTAGCTATAATTGTGTGAAGAAGCGAGTGAGTGGGCCCATTGGATAAAATATGACACCACCAAATTTTGGCACTCCAAGACAATATGTACGGGTTAATCGAAAAGACCAAAGGCGCAAGGAAAGAATGAGACATCCTGAGAATGTGGTCGAGCTTGAATATTCCACTACTTCGGGCACAGAGTTGATCAACCCAACATGAGTTGAAGAGGATACATAGAAATCACCCCAAGGGGAAGTAAGGTAGAGTTTCAGGACCCATAATGGTATCTCGAACCCTAGCCCTGAAATGCCCACTAAACCTGATGAAACGATGGGTCGACAATAAGGCCACAAAAGAGAGGAGGTGTTGGTCGAGGATATCATCGACCGGTCGGAATTCGAGAGGGAAGACGAATACACAGAAACAACAGAGGTAGGCCCAACTACTATTGGGCATAAAATAAAGGCATAGGATGCCATAGACATCACACTCCCATATCTCTCAGACATAGTGGTCACTATGGAAGATATTCTCAGAAAAGTACCAAAACTTAGGTACTCATACCATGATGTGCGCGATGCAACCAAATTCCCAAAATTGGACAAAAGGACTTACTTAGAATACATAGGGGAAATTGGAACCCTAGGTAAACAAATAATGGATCTTGTGCAGTGGATAACGAGGTTGTACAACTCTGGCATAATGAACCTCTTAGATATACTACACTTTGGGTGGGATAAAAATGTCGAGCTCTGCGTCAAACAACTAGTATCATGCATACACGAAGGCATCCTTTGGATGGATAGGCCAATATAGTTGGATGTGGCATTGATCTCCAAGACCACAGGGTTACCTATAGTCACCGCACAGCCAGAGGAGTACTTGGATAATAAGGTGCATGAGAAGGAAATCGTCGAGCTGGTCAAAGCACAATTTGGCACCAGCTGGGGAAACAAGAGCATTTTTCTCAAGGATATTAACGACAATTCGGCAAGGTTCTCTAGCAAGCTTATGGATTTCAAGCTACTGAGGAAATTTAGAAAATAAGAATCTCCAGCATGTGTTATAGCAGTAGTTGTGCAGTGCACGAAAGGAGTGATGTTCAGTTGGGAACCATACCTCCTGAACCAATTTTTGGTGGATTGTAGAGATGAACAGGATAATAGAACCAAGTTCCATTACTCTTGGCTCATCATCCCTATAGCTTTGGCAGGGTGGAAGGAGCCAAATTTTTTATCCTTCCTGGATAAGAAAGGAAAATGTTATGCAGCCAGATATGAGTCTCTCTAGAAGGCCAAGGATAATAAAACTCAACAAGCCAATAACATAGTATTCACAATGTTTCTATAAGAAATACAACAACGCACAACCAATGTGTGGCGCATACCTGTGGAGGTAATCCAAGAAATGGAAGGGATATCTAGGTTCAAGGAATCCAGGAACCACATGTGGATCCAGGCCAAAAGGGATCCAAAGAAGGCATGGCTAAAAATGCAATATTGTGTCACCAAGGAGGAAGTTGACTAGATAATTAGAGACTGGCCTACGTAGTGGAAGCTACCAGTAAAAAAACCAACAACAAATCCAGTTGTGACACAATCCACAAAGCCAAAGGAAAAGGATGAAGCAGGTTCCTAAAAAAAAAAACAACCCAGTCGATAACA
>SNQJ01S0062083.1:16706-29004 GCA_010110895.2 Picea sitchensis
TATGTTCTTTTTGGAAACCTTTCTTTCCTCGAGTAATCTAAAAAATCATCTCCCACTTCAAATTGAATTTCCCTTCTTTTCTGACCAACTCTGTCCTTATACTTTTGATTACTATCATGTATCTTCCTCTTAACTTGATCATGAAGCCTTTGCATTTCTGTAGAAAAATCTTCTGCTCCAGCGCTCCTAAATTCATCTTGTTTCAGTTCTCTCAATTCTGCAACCCCTCTCGGCTATCTTCCATATACTATCTCGAATGGACTTTTTCTAGTGCTTCTATTAACTGAATTATTAAATGCAAATTCTACCTGTCCCAAAACCTTATCCCACTGACGACCTTGTTCAGTGACTAAACTCCTTAGCAAATTTCCCAGACTCGTATTCACCACTGCAGTATGTTCGTCCATCTGAGGGTGATATGTTGAACTAAAAGATAGATTAGTTCCCAGCCTCTTCCATAAAGTCCTGCAAAAGTGTCCCACAAACTATATCACTGTCTGAAACTATGCTTCTGGGCAATCCATGTAGTCTCACAACTTCTCTGAAAAACAAATTGGCTATGTGTGTAGCGTCATTTGTTTTCTGGCATGGTATGAAATGTGCCATCTTGGAAAATCTATCGACCACAAATAATATGGAATCACTTCCCTTCTTGGTTCTAGGTAATCCCAATACAAAATCCATACTAATTGCATCCTAAGGCCTTTCTGGAATAGGCAATGGCTGATACAAACCAGTGTTTTGTCTCTTCCCTTTTGCATGTTGACAAATCTTACATCGATCTACAAATTTATTCACATATGCCCTCATACCTAGCCAATAATACAAACTATTCAGTTGTGCAAATGTTTTGGTGTGACCAAAATGTCAAGCTAAACCTCCACTATGTTTTTCTTTCAACAAATTATCTCTCATTGAACATCTTGGTATGCACAATTGGCTTCCTTTAAACAACAATCCATCCTGGATCAAATATTCTAACCATGAGTTTTTATCTCTCAACAAAGGATTTCCATATTCTTAATAAGCCTCCTTAAAATCTCAATCTTCCTGATACATTTCCTTAAGGTGCTCAAACCCTAAGGTCTTCACTTGAAATTCCTGTATAACCAAATTTCTCCTGCTCAAAGTATATGCACCTTTGTTAGCACTTCTAGAAATATGTTTAATGACAAAAGTAAAATTCTACATGAATTCTACCCACTTAGCATGTCTCTAATTCAACTTCTCTTTCCTAGTAATAAATTGCAAAGCTTGATTATCACTATACAAGACAAACTCTTTTGGCATTAAATAATGTCTCCATTTTTTTAAAGCTTGAATCATTGCATAAAATTTCTTGTCATATGTAGAATATTTCTCCTTAGCATCATTCAATTTCTCACTAAAATAAACAATTGGCCTATTATCTTGACTCAAAACTGCTCTGATGGCTACCCCACTTGCATCAAACCTCACCTGAAATGTCTTTCCAAAGTCTGGTAAAATCAGAACTGGTTGTTCTATTATCTTCTTTTTCAACACTCTGAATATTTTCTCAGCCTCCTCTGTCCAATTAAAAGACTTGTGTTTCTTCTTCACAGTATCCATCATGGGTGCACATATACCACTAAAATTTATGATAAACTTTATGTAAAAACTTGCTAAACCATGGAAACTTCTCACCTCAAATATGTTCTTGGGTGAGCCATTCTTTGATTGCTCTCACCTTTTCTGGATCAGTCTTCAATTCATTTGAAGAGATCACAAAACCCAAATATATGATCTTTGTCTTCATAAAACAACTTTTCTTCGATTTTATTAAGAACTTGTCTTGCTGCAATTTCCTCATCACTAATGTCAAGTGATTTAAATGTTCTTCCTTTGTTTTGCTAAAAACTAATATATCATCCAGATATACAATAACAAATTTACCTATGAAGTCCTTCAGTACTTCATTCATCAACCTCATAAATGTACTTGGAGCATTTGTCAATCCAAATGGCATGACTAGCCATTCATACAAACCTTCATTTGTCTTGAATGTTGTTTTCCATTCATCTCCCTCTCTCATTCTTATCTCATGATATCCACTCTTCAAGTCTATTTTTGAAAAATAGCTTGCTCCACTCAAACAATCCATCAAATCATCTATCATGGGTAAAGGAAATCTATACCTGATAGTTATCTTGTTGATGGCTCTAGAATCTGTACACATTATCCATCCCCCCTCCCTATTTGGACTTAATACAGTTGGCACTGCACATGGGCTTAGAATTTCCCTAACTAAATCTTTACCCAACAACTCCTGAACTTGATTTTTAACTTCATTCTCTTGAGGTGTCAACCTATACGTTGCTTTATTTGGTAAACTGGCTCCTGGAATCAAGTCAATATGGTGGCTAATACTCCTAATAGGTGGTGATGAGTGAGGAAACTCAAGCACTACTATGTTAGCAAAATTCTCCAACAATTCTTGGATTTCTTTAGGTAAATCATCCACAGACGTATTGGTAAGGATAACCCTTGGTTTCCTTACTACAAAAAATTTCATTTCCCGATCTTTCTTGATATCCTTCAAGAGTTTCTTCCCACTCATGAGAAGTATTCTTATGTTGGCTTCTTCCTTTTCTTTCTTCTCTTCTATTGGCAGTAACATGTGGGTTCTATTGTTCTTTTCCAGAGTATAAGTATTTTTCCTCCCATCATGAATAACATTCCTATCAAACTGCCACGGTCTTCCCAACAAAATATGACAAACATCCATGGAATCTACATCACACAGAATCTCATCTTTATAGCCTCCTATTTTAAATTCAACTTTGGATTGTTGACTTACCATTACTTGATGTCCTTTCTGCAGCCATGATACTTTGTATGGACTTGGGTGTGTAGTTGTCTCCAGCTCCAGCTTCTCCACCATCTCTGTTGATACTAAATTATCGATACTCCCACTATCTATAATCATCTTGCAAACTTTTTCCTTTGTCTTACAAGAAGTCTTGAACAACCTCATCCGCTGAACTGAGTCTTTTGTTTCTTTCTCTGGCTTTAGAAGAACTTTCCTCATCATAATATTTTGTCCTCCTTCTACTGCCTCTGCTTCCACATTCTTATGGGCTTCAGAAATATGTGCTTCTCCTCCTCCTTCTCTCTCCCTCTTGGGACATTCCCTAGACATATGTCATGTCTTTCCACAAGCATAAGACTTAACCCCACCTCCTCTACTTCTTCCTCTCCCTCGAGGAAAATAATTTCTCCCACCAAACGGTCTTCTTTGGGAACTTCCTTTTCTTTCAAAACGACCATATGATTTATCATTATCATCCTTAGCTTTCAGTGCCTTATCATAAACAACTCCCTTGCCTCTATTTAAGCCTATGCTTATGTTCTGTTGACTCTAGTTTCTAGCCAAATTTTCTTCTGCCTTTAGTGCATATGATAAGCATCTTCCACTTTCCTCACAGTCATCATATTGATTTCGTCCTGAATTTCATACCTCTAACTGTTTATATACCTAGAAACTTTTTCATCATACTTCTCTCTTTGTCCAGTCCTAATATTTAGCCTATAAAATTCTTCTGTATACTCTTACACTGTCATGCCTCTCTGTCTCAAGTTCTGAAATTTTATGAACAACTCTATCGGATAATCCCTCGGTATGAATTTAGCCTTCAGTTTAGCTACCATCCTATCCCAATTATTTATATTTTGTTTGCCTTTGCTCCTTCTTTCTGCCTGTAGTTAATCCCACCACAGTGTTGTGTGTCCTTTTAATCTCGTGATAGCATGTCCCACCTTCCTTCCTTCCTCGACATCTTCATAGTTGAAATACTTATCTAGGGACCTTATCCATTCCAATAACTCTTCGGCATCCAAGTTACCTTCATACATTGGGACGTCCCTCTTTACTCTAGCTCCCAACTTCACAACAGCTTTCAGTAAGAGTTCTTCATACGGATATTCCCCTATAACTTCTTCAATTTCTATTTCTTCACTTTTTCCATCACCGGCATCTTCAGCGGTAGATGTTCTCCTTTGTATTGCTTCCATCACTTCCAATCTTGTGCAAAGTTCTCTTACTTCTCTTCCTACAGCACGGGTTGCTATAGGTGGTCATGTGCATACTCTCGGTGGCATCGCTTCAACTGTTCCTAACACACTGAGTTCAACTTCAAATATTTTTCAGGCTCTGATACCACTTGGTGCAAACCCCCCTTCTCTCCAAGGTATGTGTGACCTCCTGGTCTTAGGATCTTCTCAAGACTGAATTGAAGCAGTCTTTGATTCCCTGTTGGAACCTCTAAGAAACAATCCACATGTCTTTGCAAAACTTTTCCTTCATGAACAAGCGCTAAAACGCAAGTCTCCTCCACGTGACCACGCCTTGTGACCACACGCCTATCTGAAAAGGCGCGTCACGATTTTCATGTATTGGTTATATGAGTCAACTGATTCTCCATCCTTCGAACTCCCAAGTTCCAAAATTCTGACAAGGGCCTAGCGCATGCTAGCTCCTACCTTATCCTTCACCCATATGACCCAATGCTATAACCTGGGGCCAATCTTTCCAAGCACATCGGGATTTCACATATTGGAACTCCCGATGTGATTCACCTCTATTCTCCCGATACCCAAAATTACGAAAATTTTGGATCAGATCAATGGTCCATAATAGCTCTCCAGCCAACGACTATGATCAAGTCATGATTTCGCGTTTCAATAATTCTCACAACTCCACCCTTTGACCTTTCCACTCTACAAGTCGGCAAAATGTTGATCTCTTGCCATGTGTCCCTTCCTATGGACCGTCCCAATGATTTCGGGCTTTCGCGAACTTCACCCTACTTCTTCCAAATCCTTTGTTTTTGCAAAATTCGTATAACTCCTTGCAACTAACCAGTGCACTACTTCTCCGGGATCTAACAGCTTGAAATATTTTGGCTCTTTCTGAATGGATCTTGACCCTCGATCTTGTCCAATCTTCAAATTATTTTATGAAGGATTTCTCCCGCTCATTCCTCCATACTTGTCCTTCCTTCAAACTTCAATTTTTTGTGCTCCACCTTTGAGCACTTCAACTCTTCGAAACTTAGAAATTTTTCTAAGTGTCTCCTCTCAAGACTTAAAACCATTACTCCTCCTGAGCTTCTGCAAATTGAAACTTCAATCTCGCCCCTTAGCGCTCACTTCCACTCTGTGTCTTCTTCAAAATACGTTCTAACACCCTCCTGGCATACTCTTCGCTCAACCTCTTGAGCTTTCAAACTTTAACACAAGTTTGTTTCTGCTCGCACTCCTTGTGCTCGATATGCACACTCTGCATATGAAAATTCTCCACTATCTCTTATGAGCTTTAAGTTTAAAAAGACTTCTTCACACGCACTCCTTGCGCTCTATATGCACTCCTTGCACAATCTTACAGAAGAGAAAAAATTGAACTCATTCAATTATTCATTCACTCATTATGAACATCATACATTCACAAAGACATAACAACACAGTCAAACCATAACAATATCAACACTGTGTATTTGGGTCAATTTCCTCTATTCTATTCATTCAGAAGAAAACATAATTACAGTCAGTTTTCCTTAAAACTATTACAAGAAAACTTGCCTAAGGACACAGAGCTTTTTCGCTCTCATTTCTCCTACCTAAATATTATTTCATATTGTTCAAGTTGTTACCTACTCAATTAATGCAGCCTAATGACTAATCAGGTCTAATATCCCACACCTGTAATACATTACAGTCGTGTAAAGGATTTACAATCGTTCTGTCATTTCAAACAGTGGCCCGACTTTACATACAGTTAATAAATTAACAATAAAATCAAAAATATCTTCACTATATTACCAAGTTGTTTAAGGTCAGTTTGGCTCCTTCAATGTGTCGAGGTGTCGATTATGATTCCATGTCTGCTTCCTTTTGATGTGATAGCGATGCTCCTGCATCAAATCGCATGGTCATGTGAAGTCGCTGCGCAAGGTCACATCGAGAGGGGGCTTATCAGAAAAAGAGATAATGCCCAGTACTCTAACATTTCACAGGAGAGCTAAAGGGAAGGTTGTTGGTGTTGTCAGACCTACACCAAGGAGTCAAAAGGGCCTGTGTTTATATACAGAAGGGGACCGTTAAGGTTCCAGAGAGTCACTTGACTCAAGAATCAAAGATCCTTTGATCGGAAGGTCGTGTATCCCTACGGGGGAGTAGGGGGTCTGCATCAGTCTCCCTGGGGGTTAGACCCCTCAGGCATGGATGTTATTGGGGGCGTCACACCTCCTCCCCTAGCATCTCATCATCTACCTCTATGGCATCCTCTAATCATGATTATCTGCATGAATACAAATCAATTTAATTAGCAACATCATAATCAATTATCTAATCAATGGAAATCGTAGTGATCCCAAGTCGCGGGTCGAACCAGCTATGATACCATATGCAATGACCCACATCATTACGACTACATGCGAAGCAAAGCAAGTGCAGATTTATTTATTTTTTGCAGGAAAGTAACAACGACAACAATTAATCAACACAACTTGACGACGAACACAACGCACGCAAATCAAGCAACATACAACAACGACCCAACATACTAGCACATCATGCAACTCGAGGAAACATGCGATAATAAATTAGAAAAAATAAAAACGACTACCTGCACGTCCTACCCTACAGGGTTAAGACCTCTAGGACACATAAGCAACACTCAAGCCTAGGTTCCCATCGATTTTGACCAATTAAGGACTCAAGCCTGGCGACTGTTCTAAGGAAAAAGGAGGTGTCTATATCTTGCCTGATACAAGTAATACAACGCCTACAAGCTAAGGGACAACATCAATCAACCAACCACAACAACTTCGACGGTCAGGACTAGAACCTCTACGATGAGGAAAAAACAATAACATTAAGGCATTACAGAACCAAGTACAACATCATTTACAATGAACATTACACCCACATCGAGAATCACAAGACTCCATGTTAGGTTATCATACGTGCATGTTGCTCAAGCACACCTTGATCCAAACTTAACTTTCATACCTTAATGGAATAAATAACGAGAGCACTCTATTCAGTCAATGTTAATGACGTGTAATGTAATGACACTTAATACAGGGTTAAATTTTAAACAAAACTCATAATTAAATAATTCCCGATATCCAATCAAGGATTCAATAAGTCCTTAAATAGTTCCATGTTGTGAAAAAAAATATAGTTTCCATAAGGCGATGATCATAGTACGGCCAATTAAACAGTTAAGACTATAGTAAAGCTATTGAACTAATATCGGGAGATAACACATTAATGTAATTAGCCCTTACGATTCATATAGAAGTAAGTAAGATTGTTAAAATGCGTTAACACATTTTTAAAATAAATATGCATAACACTCATAAAAGAAAATATGTGATAACATTAATAAAAGTAACATTAAGAAAAGTAAGATGTGATAACATTAATGAATGTAAATATGCAATAAAACATTAATAAAGTAAACCATTATGACAGCAACAAGCTAAAGAATTTTTAAATTGTTGTAAAGATTGTATTATAGTGAGAGATATTCACACTGTTCAATAATAATACCTTAATTATAAAACAATCAACTGATCATTTGGAATAACCACAATAGTAAGTCCCCTATCAAAATTTCAGCTGCCAAAGTCACGACATAAAAATATTCCTAAATTACCAAAACGGCTAGCGGTCGGTAAAGGGTGATTCTTAACTAAGGAAATAGTAAATATTAAAGACAGATTAGAATTAATTAGCGGGTCATCTGTCAGTGAAATAGAAATTCACCCAACAAGGGAAGTGCTTCTGCCATGCTCAGAATTCTGAGAACAAGTCAAGGGAACCGCCACTTGGTCGATTACATTTTTTTCTTTTCAAGAATAATTAAACCATAATAAGCTCGGCGTGCACAAGGTAGGTGATGTGGTGTTAGTACTGTCTTAAGGAAATAAAACACGGGACTACCAATAAAAACAACCTCTAAGTTCTCTGTCTGCCATCATACATGCCATTAATATAATTACAACCAGAACTTGGTAGGAGGCTGGATCAACGGCCTAATCGCTCAGCCAGAAGACAAGTCCAGATAATCCCTCCTTTCGATGTTTAAAGGCATATGGGAGAGGAACTTACTTGATTTGAAAAACAAGCAATTCACCTCTTACCATTCATGCTTGCTTGCTTAAAAAGTAGTCTAGTATTGAAATTCTCATTGATCAATGGATTTCAAATTGTATTCAATGCATTGAAATTATCCATTACTAAATAAAACTATAATGTTATTAAAAAAATATGTGCATGTAACTACCAAGCTTGTTCCATCATATAATATTTTGAATGAATATTTTAACACGAGATTATGCAATATTCATCCAAGTAAAACAAGGACAATGAATTAAGATTGACTTGCAACTGAATCCATCGAATATTATTGTACATGAAACAATCATTCAAACCATCAAATGAATAACGAAGAATTTGCAGTGAAACTTGTGTGCCAGAAAATTATGCTAGTGATGAGTGATTATAAGGAGTAATTATGGCTTAAGGATTATGCATTAAATAAAACATTCCATTTATATAAACTTTATTTCTGTAGTTCAATGCTGACGTGAAAAACGTTAATTTGTTTATTTATGTGGTTCAATGATAAAGTAAAAACGTTAATTAGTTAAGTATAAAAGGTTCATTTTTGTAGTTCAACCCGGGTCCCAACCACATGCTATCCTGCACTCTATTTGAAATTACAATTGAATAAAAGGGATGATGCAGGGAAGGAGTAAAATCAATTCGTAGAAAAAACGAAATCACAGCAAGAAATTCGCAAGAGTAGGGGATAAGCCAATCGCAGCGAGAAATAAACTGGCAACAAGAATTAAATCATTCGCAGCATAAAAAATTTCTACAAGAAATAAACCAATCATAGCCAAAATCACCGCAAGAAAAAGAATGGTTCTCTGGGTAAAGAGAGGGGCACAGAGCCCTTGGCTTCCCCAAACGCAGAGAAACTCGCTGCAAATAAAAGTTGGGCAAAGGAATGATCCTACACTTATTATCCATGCACAGGAAAGCAGGGCATTTGAATCTAAATCTTTAACACTGGAGTGAAAGACAGTCGATTCGGCTCCTGGCCGACTTCTCAGGAACAGACTAATAACTTAAAGAATAAGGGAACAGAAGATAAAAATACAAATTTGCATCCATATCTTCTCCGTGGAGAAGCAAATAATGAAAAAAATGCAATCAAGGAATAAAAAAAAACATAGGAAGGATATTCAAAAGCGCATGCAAGGTTTTGAGTATGGGGCTCGATCTAACCACATGCAATTAGACAATAAACTAGAAATAAAATAAATTGTGGATAGCAAGGTTTTTTTACAGGATGAAACAAGCGAGAAGGAGATTACAATGGTAACAGAATTCTCAAGGAATCCCTAAGGAGACCTACATTCTTACAAAAAATCAAAAGAAAACCAATTCTATCCGATGCAAGAGTTCTTCCAATGTGGTTATGTATGTACAAATAGTTTTATTTTTCTTTTGTCGGATTACCATTACAAATTATGAATTTATAAGAAATAATATGTTACAATCACCGTAGAAACACATGTGCAAGGAAATATTGTGGCAATCAAATCGTCATCTGAATACAGTAAAATAAACAAGTGTAAATTAAATTTTATTACAAGTAACAACTTTAACAGGCGTACCTTTATCGATGACGACGAGGCGAAGATGTCCTCCCATGCGTTCACTCCATCCAAATACCGCTTGTTGACCGATGAGACCTCACCGGTATCTTCCATCCAATGTTAGGGGTACTCTTCTTCCCCCTGAGCCCCTCGAGCAGCAAAGGGGCCATGCACATGATACCAAAGAATGTTAGCATCCAGATCGCCTCTCAAGTTCGAGCTACCACTCGTTAACCGAGCTGGGTATCCCAACTCCCACAAGAGAAAGTTCAGTCAAGATGAAATTTTAGCAGTGTAACGTTACGCAAGCCAGAGGTGATCCATACTCCTCCTCTGCCATCCTTTTTATAGAGTTTATTAGTCATTAGTTTCCCAAACCCTAATTAGATTCATTTTCAATTATTTAATTAGGAAAAACCTCCCCTGTACACATGTCGCCTGATCCCCTAGTGGCACCAGAAAATCAATTTATTAATTTATTAAAAATTCCTATTTCCCTCGCCCACTCAAAAGAGTTCCTAAAAACGCTCCTTGGTGTCCCATTATTCCCTTACAATTCTTAAATGACTTACACCTTACTTAATTCCTAGTTGAGTTCATAAATAGAAAGTTCCAAAGGTTATATTCCTTACTAAGTTAGACATTCCCCTTTTTCTTTAAGTTTCCCCTTTTCTTTAAGTTTCCCCTTTTCCTTAGGTTTCCCCCTTTTCTTTAAGTTTCCCCTTTTCCTTAGGTTTCCCCCTTTTCTTTAAGTTTCCCTTTTTCTTAAAGTTTCTTCTTTTTATAACTAAGTTCAGAATTAGCAGGTTTAGACAAAAACAACCAAATACCCCTTTTATTAATTAAACATTTATTAAAATTTCCACTTTGATTATTAATGCTTGTATTTTCTTTACACCCTTCTTGTTATATGTCTAATTAGTTTTTTTTTTGTTCAGACCTAGGTTTTCAATTCGCTAGGCTTGGCGATAGTTATTAAGGGAAAAAAATTAGTTATTAAACTTTACTTATCACATCATTCATTTTAAGGCTGACCAGGTCCTAAGGAGGCATAGTTTTCTAGGCGCTAGGTTTATTAACTTACCACAGTTAAAATCGCGACGTGCCCTTCGGGACGCACTATGTGCTCCAAGGGTTCCACTCGCCTCTTTATGTTTTATTTGTGAGATGCACCCTTCAAGATGCACTATGTGCTCCAAGGGTGCCACTCACCTCTTTCCATTTTATTTGCACGATGTGCCCTTCAAGACGCACTATGTGTTCCAAGGGTTCCACTCACCTCTTGACTGAATTTGGTAGACGTCAAACCCCTGGAGTCAACACTCCATTAGGTGATCTTGTGGGAGACTAAGGGCCTCTAAGGAATAAGGACCATGCCTTATTGTGTTCCCATTAGAATCATCATGAGAAACTGTCACAGTCTGCCCTCACGGCATCGCGGGTCTCTCGAACTAGGTAATCGTTAACCTACAGTTCAAGCCACGTCGAGAGTGCTAGTAGGTTGTGGCAGGGTTGATGCCACACCTCTCCCTCAATGTCTCTGGTTGTCGTGCATGACCCCTTTACTCCAAATGTGAGTATAGTCGGCAAGCTATTGTCAGCCTGCATCCATCAATGAATTATGTCAACAATAACAGTCAACATCATAACATCTAATCATATGTACATACGTCACATCAACAATATTCAAACCCTAACAGTCCACTCCCTGACTTGATCCGGAGTCCACGGAGTTTTATTGATGCTTCAACATCCTCAATGTCCAGAGTCCTACACACTTAGGAGAACCCATTCAATAGCACATGTCGATGTAAATACAAAAAAAATAACATAACATCCAATCCACAATGTCTCATAATCATAATCAAAACAGCCAATAGTATAACGACCTGGATCACTTGCACACAAGTGTCCTCAAAGAATAAGTCTTCTCAGTGTGCGCAAGAGAGGGATGTTATAGTAGGGAACAATAATTTTTATAGGGCCTTGGAGAAAAAGGTGTTGCTGATTTTTGGGCCCACCATACGGGAGAGGTGGAATTCCCAGAATTCCAACCTCAAAAAAGAATTGATGGATTATCTTGAAAGCCTTTTTGGTGTAGACACATTTAATAAAACCTTGGCCAATATATGCAGGAAACCTATAAGAAGCACTTGAAACAAAATGATAGGTACGATCTTCCACTGATGATTACAGAGAGGGAGTGGAAGGCCCTCATTGAGGACGCAAAAAAGAAGAAATTGACAGATGAAGGAAAAACACCCGTTGGTCCCAGAAGGTAAATTACAATTTCAATTCAATACCTTTAATTTTTTTTAGATATAAATAAAAGTGTGGTATATATTAACATTCTTGAAACTTTTGATGATAGGTTGAATGACACTTCAAAGGCAACAAAATCAAGGCTTGCCAAATGTGGACAGCACAGGCTAGGCCAGGGTGTCTACTTGAAGTTACAATCACGAATTGTAAGTACCCAAATATCTTATTTGTATCGCCTTCAAACTTTTAGGTAATTGTAGCCAATAACATTAAAAATGCATACTCTTATGCAATGCAGGGTGATGAGTTTGGTATTGAAACCACGGAGGAAGACCTCCAAC
>SNQJ01S0062084.1:20949-34399 GCA_010110895.2 Picea sitchensis
CTATTGGAGCGTGGCATTCTTCAGCTGGAGAGTTTGGCATTTAGATCTACTTGTATTGATCTTCATTTCTTATTCAGCCTTTGGAGGCATCTTTTGTATTAGCAAGAGCATTTTGTAGCAGCTCTTATCTATTGTCTATCTTCTTGGCCATCTGTTGAGCATTCCAGATTGGCATCTTCATTGTAGCAGGTTTCTTTATTTTATGAATAAAGAAGATTTGAGATGTTTTGGCTTGTCTATCTTATTGCATATGGTTGAGGTATGTTCCATGGTTATCTCTTTCCGTTATTTGTGGCATACACACATATAAACACATCTAAACAAATAGATCAGCAAACTGTTTGACGAAATACCTCACTCAGAAAAAGCTTTAGAAAAGACACCAAAACAGTGGTGATCCTTGCATAGTGGCTTGGGATCATTACATAGTAATTATGTGTTACTAGTTGATTGTTGCATAATCATAGGTATGGACTACAACTGATGGCATTGTAGTAGTTGTGTGCTACTAGTTGATTTCTTCATAGTCATACAGATCCTGACTATGGTTGATGGTATTGTAGTAGCTATGTGCTACTAGCTGATTTATGCATAGTCATTGAGATGGAAGACTATGATTATGGCTGAGGGCATATTGTAGTGGTTGTGTGCCACTCGTTGATTGTTTCATAATCATAGAGGTTTTTATATTGCATGGTGATATCTTGTGTAGCTATTAGTTGATTACCACAGAGACTATGTGTCTCTGGATAGTAGTTGTGTGCTACTTGGAGTGGTTGTACACCATTGGAGAATAGTTGTGTATTACTATGGATCGACACAATCTTGTTCTACTGGATTTCATTTTAGTGGTTGTGTGATACTAGTTGATTTCCATGGAGACTACCATATAACATTAGGATGATATTTTTTCTACTTGATTGCAGAGACCGTGACACACAATTTGAGCTACCGATGGCATTATGGAATCTATGTGATACCAACTGATTGCAGAGTAGTCAGTGGACTACTAGATGTATACATCATGAAATATACCTCCCTAGATAAGAGGGAGTGTGTTATCTCTCGACCAATTTTGGGGAAACTTTGGTCAGTTTTGGCCCACTTTTGGACTTCGACACGATGGTCAAAGAAGGAGCGCCCAGGTGGAGTTGAGATTGCGGATCTCACCAATTTTAAGGGTTATGTGGACCCAGTAAAGGATCCTCTAGGGTTTTTGTAATGGGTTTATGGGATGTCGGCCCATGGGGTCTTCCCATGCTTATACCTTATTGTAAGGTTTTGTAAAATACAAATAAAGAAGAATGTATTATAGAAGTAGCTAAGTGCAAGTAGTTAGAGTTTCTTTGTGCAAAGGAAAGTATGTACATTAAGGATTTATGCTTGATAGAGAGTTGGCTCTGTGCATTGACCTAGTTTTGGAAGGAGAATATAATGCTTAGTGTGAATATCTCATGTTTGGTGTTGGCACAGGGGCAGACCCAGGGTTCAACGCTACAAAAAAGCACCAACAAAACCCTAACTACCGACCCTTTTGGCAACACCTGCGAAGAAGATGAAGTGTCACCCGAGGTAGAGGCAGGGGTGGTTGCAGAAATCCAGTGTCTGTAACCTTAGTTGGGACAAATATTTGTGATTCTAATCACTTAACAAAGCACTCAACAGTTAACATCCATCAATATTCAGTTCTTAGTTACAACACATTTAAACCCTTATTACAACACAACGCAATATTCAACCAGATCTAGCATCTAACAACACTTAGCACGACAGAACATATCAGATCTAGTATATTCAAGAACTAAGCACATGTATACAAGTTATATCTAATACCCATCCATATTATTAAGCACACAACATTAACATATCTATCTATCATTCATCTATGTTAAAGCACTAAGGAAGTAAACATATGAAGACATCAATACATCACACAGAACAAGGAAACACAACATGTATGTGGTTCACCCCCACCCTGGGGCTACGCCCACCAACTCTTCTCTCTTTATTATATTCTTGAATCGGTTACATGCACAGAGCCTCAGAAAACCCTACTCCGCATAGGACATGAGATCTGCACAGCTCACTAGATCCTCCTTCCCCGAGTAGATCTAAGCATGCAACCTTCCATAGTCTCTTACAATGAATTGCACTTACCTATGAAAGTCTCACACAATATGCACAAAGCACTTACAACTCTTGATCACATAGATCCAATTCTAGCACTTAGCCATTTTTGTTCACTACATTGCCTTAGCATCTATTTATACATACAAAATAGGCCTAAGCATGGGTGAACCCATGCGTCGAAATTCCCATACTCGTTACATAATCCCAAATCCCAAAAAGGGCCCTAAAAGGGGTTGAGATCCCACGATCTCTGCTTCATATTGCGCTCCACCTTCAAAATCCTATCGAAGTCCCAAAATTAGGTAAAAAATGAACAAGAATCATCAAAACTTGGTCAAGGGCCAACAATCCCCCAACTCTCACCTGCGACTCGTCTCGAGTCACTATGATCTGATTAGTTCGGCTTCAAAATCCTCGAGCTTGGATCGAGATGCTTCGAATAGTTACTGTGCTACGACCTCCTGTTCAGTGAAATTTTGTATGAATCCTTCGTTGACAGGTCCTTCGAGGCGATGTTTAGCTGTAGTGACAACTTGCTCCAGTTTCTCTCCTCGACCTTCGATTTCTGTGAACAGTTGGTAAGCCTCATCTTGTATAGGTTGGAACCTCTAAGTTACTTCCATAACTCTGCTCTGAATAGTATGGACCTGTTGCTGGGAAGTGAACTGCTCTTGGGATCGTTTTATTCTTTCCATAGTTGACAAGGGCTTTAACTGCGCCTGTATTGTCTCGTCTTGATACTTCGCTTCCTGAAGCTGTGACTCCAGTGCCTTCAATTCTGGATCCTCAGTGAGTTGTTCATATGTTTGGGCACTGCGATCAATTAGTTTCTTTCATTCCAGGGAAAGGAATTTTATTATTTCAACTACGTTTCGAGTAGTTTCTTCCCTTTGATCCCTTACATTCTGTGGGGTGTCAGGTACAGTGCGGAGCTCTAAATATGTTATTTGTTGTTGTAGCTATTGGATAGCTTCTTTGATCTTCTCTACTTGATGTGTGACGTGGTTTTCATCCTGTAGCTCTAAGCCTGTCACAGAGTGGAGGGATCTATTTACTGCTTCTTTTACTTTGAGATGCTCTGCGAGAAACTGTTCTTTCTTTTGTTGCATCTGTGATTTCTCTTCTTCAAACTTGGCTTGGAGAGAAACCTTCTCCTATTATGTAATTCTACTTTTTTCTACAATTTAACCTTGTACTTGCTTCAAGGTCTGGGTAGCTTGTTCTTCTTCTTCTTGTGCACGATGAAGACGAGCTTCGACCACATCAACTAATCAACAGAGTTGGGCTGGCTCATCCCCTAACTCTGGTTCTCTTGATGATAGGGGCATAGTGGACACTGCACGACTGAATTGAAGGGCCTGCTGTACCACTAAGAATTCGACCTTAAGTTTGTCATACATTTCCTCCTGCTTAGCTTCTTGTTTTTCCATGATTTCCAATGAAGTGTCATTGAGGGTTGCTATGATGAAGTCAAAGTCATCAGTAGTAAGCACGGTCTTCATATTGGTCACGGTGGCTCTCGATTTCTTCTAGGAAGAATGTTTCGGGGGAGAAACCTTCATCTTCTTCAGGGGATCAGTCTCATCTCTCGGCAGTGTTACTTCGCCTTGATTATGTTCAACTCCTGTGCCATTTATTTCTTCCTCCTCACCCCCTCGGCCAGGTGATATTGAAGCATTCTTTCTTGAGGTGCTGCTTAGGTATTGGACCTCTTCGGTCTTCTTCATTTTGCTAGGTCTAGGTGTATCATGCATGCTTTCTGGGTTGTCAAGGTTGGACATCTCTGCAAGGTCTGCTGGAATAAGGAGGTCTATCAACCAGTCCTTAGTGATCTCCTCAAGATCCTATTTCGTGATCTTGTAGTATGACTGTAGCTGCTCCTTATGTTCATCGACTCTTGCTGTAAGGTAGATGAAGTGTCGATCTATGCAGAACTTCATCAGAGGTTGGAATCTCTATAAGGTGTTTGGATTCATGTGAGGTTCTGCTTTTATGGATCTCTTCAGCTGAAGGTAGTAGGTATGAAAAACAACGTTTGATTTCCACTATTTGTTCATATCACTTGAGTACCAAATGGTAGTGAACTTCATAGCAAGCGGATCGAATGGTTCAATATCCAAGAAGGTCACAACTTCGGGCATCTCCCAGGAAACAAAGGCAATTAGGATCAGGAGCCAATTGAAGTGGAACTTGTAGCCCTGATCCTATGCTTCAGGATAGTCTAGCTCCAGCTGATTCACCAAGTACTTTGCCTAGTTCATCTGCAAACCTTCTACGCACTTTCCTGTGAGGTCAACAACAAAGCATGTGACCTGCATAGGTTTGTTCTTCCTTACTAACTTTCTTTCAATTAACTGATAGGCGAGGCACACTACACCATTCTGGATGGAGGCTACCTTGTAGCCTCGTGTTCCCTTTTCGACATCACCATATGTATCCTTGATTTTCTATGCTAGTGTGTGATCTGTGGTTTTTCCTGGATAGAACTCCTATGGATCAGGTCCTTGCATACTCAAGCCCGTGATCCTATGGATCAACGTCGAGTCAACTATTATATGATGTTCTAGCCATAAGTAGCCTCCATGGTAACATGAAAGTAATAACTTGACACGGGCGTTCACTTCCTGGTGCCTTCCAAAGTGTGGGATATTCATGACATTTAACATAGTGGAATGCGCGAGGTTCATCATACATGAATGAGGAATTGTCTTTGATTTCTTCCCCTTCATCCTGGTCAGGTATTTACATGGGGCAAGCATACTGTAGTTTTTCGATCTTTGAGGTTTAATTCACTGAACTTCAACACTGCGATCTTATCCTGCTATGCTTGAACTGTGCGTATCCCCTTCGGGAGATACAAAGTAACCATGGTGTACTCAAATTCTCTTGGCACACTATATCGACTCACTGCCCCAGCCAGAGGTGGGATGTAATCCGACAGTATGTTTGGGATCAACTTCACATTGGCTAGGTCATCTCTGTGTTTGGTTCTCTTTTCTTCCGATGGTTAGGATGATCCATCTCTGTGAGCAATTGACAGAGAGGCTTGCAGTCCTCTCGTTGACGACACTTGAATACTTGCAGACATCACTCTTTCATACATTACTCTTTCAGTCATTAGGTCAATAAGAACTTCTTAGACAATTTTCTCTGCAGTGCTAAGCTTGTCTGACATGCATGCTCCTGGTTGAATTTCATGGGTTTGAAGAGTAATTGTTTAATGGAATAGGATATATGGCACTAATGTGGTGGTCACTGTGCGAAATCAACTATGTTGTGAGCTCTGATAGTCATGATTGGAAACGTGTTCTTTTTGCATGGCATGATGGGATAAATAGATAAATCGACAATAGATCTCTTGCAACGAGAAAGAAGCCTTCATTAACTCAGTTTTTTTCATTATGGTGTGGTCCCAACGGTCTGGTGGCAAAATTTCTGACCATATATTCCTTTCTACCCATTCGGGTCGTCGGTCAAATGATTATACTGTTCCCATGACTATATATCTTCTCCATGGCGAAATGCCATGTGACGTTGTTCTGATATTTAAGAGGAGCTCCAATTTTGCAAATTTTCCTTCCACGAAGTTCCCTTGGGACCCCTCTATAACTTTTCAATCTTAGCTCTCTTCTTACTTAGTTTTCTATCCTTATTTCTAGTGAGCTTCATCTCAGAATTCCTTTTTCCTTTCTGATTCTTATCTTCTTTCGACAGAGTAAATTCGCGCTATTGAGGTTCCTTMCTAGAAATCAAGGGTAATACTTCATCTGTACCTAGAATAGGTACTTCAGTCTTCTGAGGGTCTTCCATTGTTCTTCCTACTTYGACATCCAAATCTTTGGTTCAAAATAGCTTCGCCTAGTTCTCCTATTCTTCAATCAAGTGTCCAATCCTCGTAATCATGAAATCTTTCAACTCTTTCTTCTTTTGTTATAAGACTTCTTCTTCTTTCCTTCTGGCCTGATATTTTTTAATCCACGATTTTCCTAATAACATAACAAATGAAGCGTTGTTCTCAACAAATTTAACAACTTCAAATTCTTCCTCTGTCGAAGTTCCATTGGCACTCATAGATATCTGGGTAAGTCTTCCACATAGGTTTGTCAACTTTCCTCTGAATAATCCTATTCCTCCCAATGAAGGAGTCATAGAAGGCTCCCCTAAAAGTTTCCAAGTTCTTTCTGTCATGATATTCACCTTTGTTTCCTCATCCAAAACACATTCAATGTCAAAGTCTCATATTATTTCTTCAAGGCATTATTTTTCTTTAAAGACCTCTGATAAACTGAGATGTCGGTGGTCATTCAGGGTTCCTTGCATCTGTAGTAATACTTTTTCTGATTCTTTCTGGGGTTCTATCATAATCTCAGTTGCTAGATCTACCTTAGGGTTTTCTTGGTTCATATTCATTCTTTCAACCTTAGCAATCATTCTAGGGAAATCTAATACTTCATGGTCCAGAGCTTTGCAACAGAGGCAACTAGGTTTTCTACCAGGGAATTCCTTAGCGAAATGTCTCGGTCTTCTGCAACTGTAACAAAGGGTTAATCCTCTTCTTCTTTTAAATGATCCCCATCCTTTCCTATACTACACGCTAGGATCATGGTAGCTAACCTGCAAAAAATTCTTTATAGGATCCTGCATCCATTCGTTAGTCCAAACATTCTTTCTATGCATAGGTATAACATATCTTTCACTATTCTTATCATTTCTACTCATATCAAATCTTCTTTCTTCTATCAGTTCCCTAGTTTTCAAGCTAGGATAAATATTATCAAACATACCTAGATCCATCTGTGCACCTTCAGAATAATAATTTCTTTGTCATTCTATCCCAGGGAAATGTCTTCAATTCGTTCATCATAAATGATGCCATGAATGTTTTCATTGAGAGTCACCCTCATATTGCAAGAGGATAAGCCAACTACCCATCAGAATGTTTGGTGGATCTTGGTTTTATTAGTGGAGGTCAAATGGAAAAAACTCAGTACAAGAATGATTTTAACACAGAAACTGGACAAGCAATGCATAGGGAAGTGAAGTCCTCATTAACTTCATTCAATTATTTGAGTTTAAGTGTGAGCAGGAGGAAGACTTAGTGAGAGAGGTGAACAAGATTGCTATGGGCATATGATTTTCAAGCAGCTTGGTGAAGAAACAATCATGCTCAAGAGCACTCTTGAACTCAAGTTTCAGACACTGAAATATGTCATAGCAACATAATAATCAAACATATATTATCATACAACTACAACAACTTGACTAGATCCTCCATGCCCAAGCCTTTCATCATAAGGGGAAATAAGGCAACAAGGAAGATGACTAAAACTGGTCACAACACTATTGTAATCAAGCCTACATTACAATAGAACCACAACCCTCAACTTGATCCTCTGTGCTTGAGCATTTTAGCACAGTTTAAACAAAGAGATGAAAGAAGTTTCCTTTTATTAATGTGAAAGTCTCAAGTTTGATACAAAACTAGAGAACAGTTCTGGGATAAAAAAATTACATAGTAGGGAGCTCTACTCAACCAGTTGACGAACTTAAAAAATTATGAAATTGAACTATTTATACTCAGATAAGTCCACAACTACTAGGAGTGTGATCTGGAAATTCCATTCAAATATTTGCACCTGAGAAATCCTCTGTCAGACTGTGCATGTTTCCTTTTGTCAGATGAAAACCAGGTTCAGTGAGGATCTGCAGAAAAACTGACCATCGTTCTACCTTGATGATAGTCCGACCTCCTTAGCCATAACTTATGAGCCATCCATTTATGGGCTAAGCTGAGGTTTTAGCTACCATTCCCTGCCTCATTAACCGGATCTTCATTGGGATTAAAGCACGATGGGATGAATGCCGGAGGACAACCTGTCACTGTTGGATTGGGCGTTGAGGTCGTGGAATTCAATTATTGTTCATTGGTTGAGCTCTCCTTGGGATTGGAGTGCAGCGGGACAACTATCGGGTGACCACTTGTTGACATTGGATAGGGCATTACATGTGCATGTGCATTTTGGGGCCGCGGGAAGTGGTTTGGACCCACACCGCATTCGGACCCAAAACACACCCCCTTCTGCCACGTAGCCTCCTACACAAACAATGGTTTGGATTTTAGCCCGCCCTTCGGGTTTTATCCTCCATGCATCTTGTGGCACTGAAAATATATCCAATCATTGATCTAAACACGAATTGAGATCTAGGCACGTCAGCTATTTTAACACCTTTGCCAAAACTTTGTCTGTCTGCTAACTTTGGATCCCATCCAACTATGCTTGGAGATAGTGCCACATTGAACCTGTACAAGGGATCTCGATTGATGCAGAGTTGCACCTGCTTGACTACGTTTATGCAGTTTTGTGTGATAAAAGATCCAACTCTAAGTCCAAATTTAAACCTAGAAAAATGCTCATCTTAAAGAATATTTAGCCACCAACACCACACAAAGGAGGGTCTTCCTCACTAGATTCATCAAAATATTCCCGTGAATTGCTCATGTCTATTACCTTTGTAAGAATGATCCTCAATTTCCTAATACTAATAACCTACCTTGATCCTTCCAAGATATCCAAGCTTTGTACAACACACTTGAGAGGAGGGATATATCCATAAAAAACAATCCATGCATTTTAGGATAACCATATACCCTAGCTAACTAGAAGAGAGAGGGATTTTAATTTTTTGTCATTGTAGAGTAACTTTCGTACAACTAAGAAATTCCTCTCACTAACCTTATTGTAGTTAGTGACATACCATAGGATAAATCTCTATGGATTTACCCTAGATATGATTACACACATACAATCTATGCTAAGAGATGAGAAAATTAATGCATACCTTTTATTTTATGGCTTTCTTATTGTTATCCTTTTGATGCAAATCTTGAGATCCCTAATCCTAGAAGCCTCTTCAATATATCACCTACACACAAAGTAACAAACAAAACTTCCTCAAATATACTGGGCACAAAATAATGCATGTATATAATCAGATCTAATCTAGTTACTCAAGGATCACTAGATCTACCAATACTTGATCATGAAATAAGTAAATATGAATAAAACAAGCATTGAAGGGGGAAAATAACACACACACACACATATGATGTAAATATAAGGAATAAAACAAGTACAATACCTTAAGTCTTCTTTGTTTCACTCCCCAAATCCAAGATCCTTGAGTCCCTCCTTAGCCTCTTTCACTTAGAAGGAATAAGTGAGATAATATTATGTAACACAGTAAGGATAGGATATCCTACCTCACCAAGGATAATATTTTCTGAAGTGTTGATGTCCAAMACCCCACTCACTCAAGGTGGTAATGGAAATMTCTCTAGTTACTCTCCAGTATCATAAGGCTATAGATTTTATATCATCTATCTTAGGTTCCCAAATGTCCCAATGTGGCCTATTTTTATAAGAATATAGAAAAGGATAAGAGATAGRTTCTAGGCCTGAAGCTTTGCAAAAATAGTTCATTCACAAGTTCCTTAGATCACAATGCATCATGGCCAATACATCCCTCATTTATCTCTGAATCTAGAAGATCTCAAGGGTGGCCGTAGGTTTAATGAAGATAACCAATGACYGGTCACAAGTTGTCTATGATAAACAAATGTTYGACTTCTCTTCTCCCTAGGAAAATCATGATCATGATAAAAAAATATTGTTTTTTGAAAATGTTTTAAATAATATCTCATGATATMTAMAATATATCATCAACAAGTCCTCTCTAAGTCCTAGGGTGATGACTACAAGTGTAACAAATTCCTCCTAATGTGTGAGGTCAAAAGAGGAACTGTTGGTCAAAATAATTTACCAAAATACATGGTAGTGGAATGGCATAAGGAAGGATATTAAAGATGAAGGAACTCATAAATACTTGAAAATGAACATCAACCATTAATACATATAGATCACCCTCGAGGTAGGTATGCATGTGCTCATATGTATGATAAATCATGGCCACCAACAAAATACACTATAGATCCATGAAATGATATGCAATACCATGGCCATGAAAAAGTACAAAATGGATCCATGTCATATAACCACAAGAAAATATAATGTGTATCTATGTCATAGTATATACAAGAGAGATATCTAGCACAAATGAGAGTGCCATTGTGGTCTCTGTTGGCACACTTACTTATACTGAGAGGGGGGTGAATCAATATATGACTATTTTTAATTTTCTTTCAATATTTATCAATATGTTATTTTATCAATAATAACAATTAATGGAAAATATGCATACACACATATAATCCACAACACATAGAGGTTTCACGTGGAAACCCAAATGGGATAAAATCACAAAAATCTTCTTTATAAATATTGTAGGAACCAACCTACTATTACGATGCTTGCATGAACCATCTTGCAAGAGACACCAATATCATCTCTTGAGCACCAACTTAGATATAATATTTGTAGGCACAAACCTATAGGAGACACCAATCCCCTTGATTGAGCACCAACTCAATTATCCCTATAGGCACCAACCTACAACTCCTCAATTCACAAGCACCCACCTCCAGGAGACACCAATTCCCTTAGCTGAGCACCAACTCAACATTTTATATATATACCAACTTTGCTAGAAAACTCATTCTTCTTAAGATGTTAACAATACCAGATTATTTCTTTCCTTCAAGTCTTCATCTGCAAAAATCTGCTACTCTGTCTTTATTTTCATAGTTCACCATCTACAAAAGTTCCATTGTCCTTGCACCTCCCAACCACCGTTAGACGATTGCATTATTTTATTTTCATTTTGAAAACATCCTAGGACCTACAAGCCTATGATATTCTCTTCCACAATCCTTTCTTACTCACATTTCTCACTTTCGTATTCTTCCTCTTCTAGTTCTGCAAACTCATAACTCCTTACTTTCACCTTCTTTCTTCTTTTTCACACACACACTTCAAAATGATTTATGTATATTTATTTATACATCTCATGCACTTAATGATTTTTCCACATACAAATTTTCATGGGGTCGGCTTCAACTCCCTTTACTTCTTCCTCCGAACTCAAGCTTCAAAGATCATTTGAAAAACTTCTACGAAAATTGGTCTTGGTTCCCTTCTGTTGCATGCAATCTCGTTCACTAGTTGTTGGAACAGGGGCAGACATAGGGTTCAACGCTACAACATCGCACCAACAAAACCCTAACTATTGGCCCTTTCGGAAACACTTGTGAAGCAGATGAAGTCTCACCTAAGGTAGAGGCAGGGGTGGTTGCAAGATTTAGGTGTCTGCAACCTTAGCTGGGACACAAATATGTGATTATACATCTTACTAGAGCACTTAGCACCGTTAGTTCCTCAAGATACATTCAATAACCACTTCGCTTATAAGACATAGCTTCGTAGAATTCACAATCATCTATAGTATTCAAGAACTTAGCGACAATAAGCTAGATCAAACCCAATAGATTAGGACTAAGCATCTTCATTCACATCAAATCTAACATTCATAAACATCTAGGATCACAAAGCATAAGCAGATCTTCCTACAAATATCAAAGCACTTAGTAGAAGAAGAAGTAATTACATTGAATCAAAGCACAAATCATCACACAGAGATTTACGTGGTTCACCCCCACCCTGGGGCTACATCCACCAACTCTTCTTTTTTATTATCTCAGTCAAGCAGTTATAGCATAGAGCCTCAACAACCCTTACTCCGCACAGGACATAAGATCTATGCAACTCGGATAGATCCTTCTTCCTTGTGCTTTATCACAAAGCCTTTCACAACCTCCTACAACAACTTGCACTGAGCTCTACAAGTCTCTTACAATCATGCACAGAGCATTTACAATCCACATTCGATCACATAGATCTAATTACTAGAACTAAGCCATCGACTCTCTTCTACCTTGCCTAGACATTTATTTATACATACAAAGGTGGGCCTAAGCACGGGTAAACCCACGGGCCAACATCCATTTCCCAATACATTAGCCCAAACCCTAAAAAGTGGTCCAAAAGTGGACCAAGATCCCGTGATATATGATTTGTCTTGCACGCTTCCTTCAATAGGGTTTCAAAGTCCCAAAAATGGTCAAATTTGACCAAGTATCTCCCACAACTTGGTCAAGGGCCAACAAGCCCCCAACACTCACTTGTGACTCGTCCTGAGTCACTCAGGTCTGATCAATTCTTCTTCAAACGCCTCGAGCTTGGCTCAAGCTTATTCGACCTATTGCATTGCAACTGCTTCTTGCTCGATGAAATCCTGGATGAGTGCAACATTCACCGACCCTTCTAGGCATTGTTGTGCTGAATTTATGACCTGTTCCAACTCTGTTCCTTTGTTCTCAATCTCTATAAATAGTTGACATGCCTTATCCTGCAAAGTTTGAAGTTTTTGAGTTACTTCCATTACCTTGCTCTAGATTACATGGATTTGTTGCTGTGCAATGCTCTGCTCGAAAGACTGTTTCATTTTCTCTATGGGTGATAGGGCCTCCAGCTGCACCTGCATCTTTTCGGCTTCATGCTTCACCTCCTGGAGCTGCGAATCCAATTTGTGAAATTCATGATTCTCAATTAGGTCCTCATGTATCTACGCACTTCTGCTACTTAATTGTTTTCATTTCTCAGTGAGTGCTTTAATTCTTTCTACTGTGCTCTGGGCAATCATTTCTCGTTGGTCACGCTCTTCTTGCGGGGTACTTGGTATGGTCTGAATCTCTAATTCTATGATTCTTTGTGGAAGTTGCTAAATAACTTCAACAAGCTTCATCACTTGGTGTTCTAAGGGTTCTTCTTATTTCTTCTCTAAGACGGTCATGGAGTGAAGTGCTCTATTGACTGATTCTTCGATCCCGATATGCTTTGCGAGCAATTTATCCTTTTCCTTTTGGATCTTCGCTCTGTCTTCTTCCAATTTTTCTTGGAGAGCGTCCCTCTCTTGTTGCGTAGCTAGGAACTACTCAATTATTTCCTCTTATTCTTTCCAAAGGCATTCTTCGACTGATTGTAGTAGGCATGGAATACAACATTGGATTTCCATTATTTTCTCATATCATTCGAGTACCATAAAGTACTGAACTTCGCATCTAAGGGCTCAAAAGGTTCTAGGTCTGGGAAGGTTGCATCTTCCAGTAGCTCCCATGAAACTAAATCTATAAGTAACAAGAGCCAGCTAAAATGGAATTCATGCCTTTGATCCTGGGCTTCTCTGCAGTTGATTTCTAGTTGATTCACAAGGTACTTCACCTAGTTCATTTGTAGTCCCTCTGCGCACTTTCCTGTGAGGTCAACTACAAAGCCGGATACTTGCGTGGGTTGATTCTTGGGAACGA
>SNQJ01S0062084.1:52872-79818 GCA_010110895.2 Picea sitchensis
TTCTTTTCTTATCTCACACTTTTGTGAATCGAAAGTAAATTTATGACCTTGTTCACACATTTGACTCACACTTAGACGATTATGTTTCATATCTTCTACTAGTAGAACATTCTCTGCCTTTTCATTCTTATTCCCAATTCAGACTATGCCTTTTCCAATGATTTTGGTTGAATCATCATTTCCGAAGGAGACTGATCCATATCTTTCCTTTCTTAATGTAAGAAACTTGTCCATATCACCTGTCATGTGTTTTGAACATCCACTATCAACATACCAACCGTGTTTCTTTTGCTTATCTGTGAGAGAAATTGTGCATTCTTCATTTCTATATTGATCTTTCTTTCTTATCCATGTCATTTTCTGAGGTTCCTTTATGTGACTATTGTTATTCTACAGAGGTTCTTTAGGAAGGACTGTCATTCTGCAATCTTTGGCCATGTGTCCAAAATTGTTACATTTGCAACATTCCAATTCAGTTCTCAAATATTCAAACCTATTGTAACTTCTTCTCTATATTTCACTAGGTCTTCTTGAATAACCCCTTTGTGTATGACTCTCAAAGTTGTTATTCTTTTTGTTGTTAGCTCTTCAATTCACAACTTTGTGTCCAAAATTATTACATGCATAACATAAACCAAAAAATATAGTTTGATACCTGGGAGTTGAAGGTCTTCTGAAAGGAGGTGCTCTTATGAATCCTTATTCTTCTTGAGGCCTATTTGTCTGTTGTTGATTTTGAAATCTGAATCTTCTTGGTGGAGGAGCGTCCCTGTAATCTTCCTTGTATATATTCCTATCCCCTTTGATTGTTTCTGCATAAATTTTTGGATATGTTTATTGCTCTTTTGTTTTGGATCTTGATCTCTTTTTTGTCTGATTGTATCCAAGTCAGACTTGTCAAGGTGAGATTTTTTACTACTGATAATGTCATCCAGAACTTTTGAGCTATTCTGCATATTTTTCTTTTGAATATCCTTTCTTAGTGTGACAATCTCTTCTTCCAAGTTTCCAATGATCCTATCCTTTTCTTCTATCTTTTCCTTGAGTGCTTCATCAATTCTTTTATCTTATTCTATTTGAACCTTCAATTTTGTGATCATTTGTTCTAGTTCTCGAGTATCCTTTTTCTTGTCTAGTTATTCTTGTAGTTTCTTGTTTTTCTTCTTTTCTCTTCTGATAACTTCTATGGAACACATTAATTATTCTCGATAGTCAACTTATTCTTCTACTTCTTCATATTCTTCTTCGGAGTCTTCTTTTTCAGAGTCTTTTACTGCCATGAATAGAACTCTTCCTGTCTCACTGTCACTGACTTCATCTTCATATGATGATGAGATGTCTTCTTTGGTGCATAAGCATTTCTTGAAAACTTTCTTTGTAGTTATTTTTCCTTTATATGTGTGTTTTCATTTTGAGTAACCTTCATCATTTCTCTTTTTCTTATGAGAAAATTTGTTAGCAAAATGACCAATACTATCATAATTAAAACAAATTAAAGGAAGCTTACCTCTATACCTACCGTCGGTTCCCTTGTTCAGTATTTTGACGAAGTTGGCCACTTCTTCATCATATTCCGAGACATCATTGTTGTTGCTATATTCTTCTTGTTCCTTTTTATTTTTCTTTGATATTTTAGATTCTTTGAAGGCTGCTTCTTTTACATCTGGATTTTCCTGTTTAGTTCTCATTTCATATGTTGTGAATATTCCATGCAGTTTGTCCATGCTTATTGAGTTTAGATCTTGATGCAACCCCCCTTACCTCAATAGGGGTCTGTGACCTCCTCGTCTTTGGATCATTCCACTCTTTGAGCCAAAATGGCTCTTTGATCCCCTTCTGGAATCCTTTTATCACGTCCATAATTCCTTTTTGAAACTCGCCCTGCGGAACTAAGAACCAAGCTCGATCCTTACATCCCTATGCGACCACAGGTTGTGACTGCGCATCTTAACAAAAATTGCTTCACCTTTTGGGACCTCAGGTGTTCCACCTACGAGCCACCCCTGACTCTCTTTATATCTCGATCTTCGATTTCCTGACAGGGGTCTAGCACTAGCCGTGACCACAAGTTCAAATACCAAAGGGCGCATCAGAATTCGTAACTTTATGAATACTTTTGTTGATTCCCCCGACTCCTCCAAGTCCCAAAACCCGAAATGGGCTAACAGTCCTTAGCTCCTCCCTTGTTTCTTCCTTTATGTGACCATGTCCTGTGAACTCGGGCCAATCCTTTGGGCACATCACATTTTGCGATATTGGGACTCCTGATATTCAGTTCCATGACTCCTTCAATCCCTAATACCCAAAAAGGGCCAATGGGTATTTAGCTCCTACCTGATCTCTTCTCATGCGACCATTCGCTATGACCTGAGGCGTAACCCTCGAGTGCTTTGGGAATTCGCATGTCGCAAAGTCAAAAGAATTCTTACCTCAGATATCCTGATTCCCAAAATGATGATAGCTCTAGATCTAATAGCCCAGATCCTCCTCGATTTGATGGTCCTGGTTAATTCACGAGTTTGTGTATCGTGAACTTCCACGACTTTGGCCTCTGCATTCCCCAATGTCCAAAATTTCTATATTCCTGAGCTCAAATCAATGGCTCAAATCCTCTATGATCTGATGGTTGAAATGATTTCGCAAGTCCACGTTTTGCGAGGTCAAAAGATTTCTCTCCCCATATCTCCTGATCTCTAAGACACTGAAATCCTCCTTGGACAATCAACGATCTAGATGTCTCCTCTAACTAACGGTTGTGATCAAATCACAATTTCTCTAGTCGTGAGTTCTTAGAAATCTACCTTTGACTTCTTTGATGTGCGAGCCAATGAAATGATGATCATTCACCATGTGTCTCCTTTGAATGGATGGTTCTGATGGCATCAGAATGATCAATGGCTATGATCTGTTCCCCCCTTTGACTTTTTGTCTCTGTGAGTCAGCGAAATGATGACCTTTCGCCATGTGTCCTCTTTGATGGACGACCACGATAAAATTGTGATTTCGCACATCGCGAGTTCAAACAGCTTTTTATTTTACCTTCTTTCTCTCCAAGTCAGCAAAACGTTGAGCGCTCGCCACACATCCTTTCCAATGGATGGTCCCCATGATTTTAGAAATTCTCTCATGCACCTTCCTCCAGATCCAACGAATGTTGGTCCAAGTGCTTAGATCCGATGGCTCATATCTATTTTCATCCTGTGTTCTCTTCACATTGTCTGGATGTGGATTTAGACAGTCCAGATCTTCTCCTATGCTCAATCCAACGACAGTTGTGTTCCTTTTTTTGAACTTTCTTTTGCTTTGATTCTTCCTTCAGTGAACCCTATAAACCTTGGGTCTCACCTGCATTTTGGAAACGCTGTCCCTCCTGAGATTTGGYGATGAATCTTCGCCTCARCCCTGTGCACAATTTCACTCTGTGTGCAACTTCACACTATTCCTCCTGAGATTTTGGACTTGAAATAAGTCTACTCTTGCACACTCCTTGTGTTATCTTTTCTGATCCCTCAGCTGACTCAATATCTAAGGGATTCAACCCTTTTTCATCTTCTTTAGAAGACTTTTAGTGCTCCCCTTGGAACACTTTTGTGCTCTACCTCCTAAGCTTTGGAACTTGCAACAAGTTCACCCTGCATGCTCTCCTTGCGCTTCGACTAACCTTAATATGTAAATATTTCAACACTTTGTCTGAGTGTTGGCCTAGTGTACTCCTTGCACATGTCTTCTTCGAGAGTGTTCATTAAATCTATTTTTTCTCCTTGAGCTTCAACTGCTCGGACCTCAAAGGTCTATGTCCCTTCTATCCCTCGAAGAGGTGTAAGTGCCCTCTTAGGAACTTATGCTAAAACACACCTTACTGAGCCTACAAAGTGTTCAAAAACTCTGTGAGTTTCCTCCTCCGACCCATATCTTATCTCTGGGATCGAAAGAGAGTCCTTCTCGTGCACTCCTTACACTTTCTCGATACCCACCTAGTAGAGCTCTTACAAAATATTCAGTAATTATGTATATTTGTGCCTTCTATGACCAGTCTTTCCTCCAGAGTATTCAGTAACTATAAGGTTATTATTGAGTCTGAAAAACTATCTTGGTGTGCCCTCCTAGAATGTTCTCCTCTGAACTCAACAGAGAGATTTAGATGTGCACTCTTTGCACTCGCTACAGAGCTGCAAATGTTTTATTGTGCACTCCTTGCACAACCTAAAAAACCCATAATTATATAACAGAACTCAATGAAGATAAAATAAATCTATCTTCCTATTGTAAATGAAACCTATCATACATATACAACATTCATTCATGAAATACATAAACACATGAACAATAATATGCAAGAGAAAATTCTTTTCTATTATCTCTGTGTGTCTATACAGATGATTTACAAAACTGGACTGTAACAAAGTCTCAGTTCTCTCAAGTTCTCTCTCTCAGAACTTCTCTACCTCTAAGGCCTCCCTACCAAGACCTCTCTATCCTCTCTTCTTCCTATCTTCCTTTCTCTCTTTATCTGGCTTCTCACCTTGAGATCTGATACAAAATATCCTTTCAAAAGAGGGGCTCTGTGAGTTCATCATCTCTCACATAAACTCATCAATTACATTGAAGTTTCATAAAGGTTTTACCAAGACCTAAATATGACCTAGTCCTGCTACAAACAACCCTTTAATTGAAATCCAACCACTACCTTTACAAAGACATGGCCCGACATTTACAAACTTACAGCACAATAATCTGTATAGGATTATTTTAAATTTAAAAAATGGGAGGTTTAATTCCTCTCCCTTCCTCTATTGCGCATTTGCGTGCTAGTGTGATGGCACATTCGTTGATGTGAAGGGATGCTCCTGCATCATACTCCACATCTAGGAAAAATATGAGCTCCTTCTCATGAGCTCCTCTTCCCTAGTGTTGAAATCCTCCCGGATCCCAATTTCTCTTCTGGAGTTGTCCATCTACTCCATTGCTTTGTTGTTGCTGCTACTGCTTTCCTATTGCTCTTGCAGGTTTTCCTCTTTTTAGTTCCTCTTTTCTAACTTCTTATGTTGACCTCAACATCAGATCCTAATCTCTTCTATTACTATGTCCAACTGCTCCAATGGCTGGCTCTTCTCATGCAATCTTCTCTGCTGCAACTCTTCCTTCTCCTCAGTGGGTAGATCAACTTGATCCCCCTTACAATTTTCTCCATCTCTTGTGGCCTTATCTTGCCACCTTGCTGCAGAATCTAGTTCTGCATTCTTTTGTTGATTGGATTGTTTCTCAGTCACTTCATCTGACATATTTTCTTATGCCATTTCTCCTGCTGGCATATTTCCAACTTCTTCCAACTGCTCCTGGGGTTGGTATGCTCCTCCATATATATACACTTTAGATTGTTGGACATGCCTACCTCCTTCCAGGGATTCTGATTCCTCATGCAGCTCAACAAATTTTATGTTCTCTTTTTCCTCTTCTGATGCAAGCTCCAATGTTGCAGTGCTTCCTGGCTAAAAATTTTGAGCAATTTTTTTGAATGCTCATCTTCCAAAATATGCAAGACTATCTGTTGGTATCCATATTCTGGTTCTGGATTGTTCAACCAATCCTCCAAAATCTCCAGTCCTCCCATTAAGTGAGTAATTCATATGAATTATCCTCTTTTTCTACTGGGGAAGACATCAATATCTGCTCCTTCTCCTCCTCTTTGATAGTTTCTATTAGTTGGCTTTCTTATTTTGCTTCACTTTCATCATGTGCATTGGCCTCTACTTTCTGTTTGGTAGGAATACCTTTATCCCTCCAATAATCAAAATTCTCCTTTAATTCTCCTCCTGGATGGTGAAATTTTTTAACTTGTCATCATCTTCATTCACGTGGTCTGCAAATCCACATGAATCTCCATCTATTAGCACTCCTTGATGACATGAACTCACTCTTGAGATCCTGAGACTTTCATATAGTCTCATTTCTTTCTCACTGCCCACCTGGCAGTCTATGAGATCAACTGATCCCATCTTGTTCCGCACTAGGAAATCTGAACCTTTAGTACTGCTCCCCTAGAAGTATATGAGACCTCCACCTGATCCCTTTCCATTTCCCACCTGGAAATTTGAAAGTCCATTTCTGCCCACCTGACAATTTATGAGATCTTCATCTGATCTCTTCTCCTCCTCGTTGCTGAGATTTCTCACAATTTCTGGTTCACAGATGTGAATCAGTTCCTCCTCTATGTCACTGAGGTTTTCAATATGCCTCAGCCACCTTCTCATCAGCCTTCATTGTCCTCTGGCCAACAATTCCTTTACTGGCCATTTCACTCTCTTCTTCATGGCTCATTCATACACCCAATGTGATTTTACATCCTACTGCATTTTAAATGTGATCTTCTCCATTCTTTCTCTTATCTCATTGAACTCCAAATCCACCTCTGGATTGTTCTTCTTATGTTGGTATCCTTCTCTTTGACCATGCTTATGGCCTTTAGTGGCCATTTCCTCCTTCTACCTACCTTCTTGGAAAGTCTATGGATTACTCTACATCTGTGAGCATCTCCATTTACTCCTACAAATCACCTGGATGTCAATTGATTGTTGCCTACCTTGCAACAATCACCACAGAGTATCGGTACTCTGTCTTCCTTTCACCTGTTGTCTATAGGAAAAATCTTGTTTATGATACCACTTGATGTTATCAGGTCATCTCCTTTCACCATCTCTCCTTTGTCTATTGTCTGTAAGAAAGGCTTGGTATTCTAACTACCTTTGTTGCCTACATAAATCAATTTTGTGCTCTGATACCACCTGATGCAGCCTCCCTTACCTCAACAGGGTTTTGTGACCTCCCGGTCTCTGGATCGTTCCAGTCTCTGAGCCAAAATGGATCTTCGATCCCCTTCTGGAATCATGTTATCACTTCCATAGGTCCTTTTTGAAACTCTCCCTATGGAACTAAGCACCAGGAACGATCCTTACATCCCCATGTGACCACAGGTTGTGACCGTGCACCTTAACAAAAAGTGCTTCACCTTTCGGGACCTTGGGTGTTCCGCCTATGAGCCACCCCTAACTCTCTTGATATCCTGATCTTTGATTTCCCGACAGGGGTATAGCACTTGCTATATCCTCCCCTATCCTTCTCCATGTGAACACTGCCCATGACCACAAGTTCAAATCACAAAGGGTGCATCGGAACTCGCAACTTCATGAATCTTGTTGTTGAGTCCCCCGACTCCTTCAAGTCCCAAAACCCGAAATGGTCTAATGGTCCTTAGCTCCTCCCTTGTTTCTTCTTCTATGTGACCCTATCCTGTGACCTCGGGCCAATCCTTTGGGCGCATTGTGTTTCACGATATCGTGACTTTGATATTGAGTTCCTCGACTCCTTCAATCCCCGATACCCAAAAAGGGCTAAAAGTTCATTAGATCCTCCCTTATCTCCTCTCATGTGACCATTCGCTACAACCTGAGGCGTAACCCTTGAGCACTTCGGGACTTCGTTTGTCGTAAAGTCAAAATACTTCTTACCTTGGATCTCTCGATTCCCGAAATGTCAATAGCTCTAGATTTGATGGCCCAGATCCTCCTCGATCTGACGGTCCTGGTTATTTTGCAAGTTCATGTATCCCAAACTTCTAGGACTCTGGCCTCTACATTCCCCAATGTCTGAAATGTCGATATTCTTGAGCTCAAATCCTCTATGATCTAATGGTTGAAATTATTTCATGAGTCTGCATTTCACGAGGTCGAAATATTTATCTCCCCAGATATCCTGATCTCTGAAACCCCAAAATCCTCCCTAGACAATCGACAGTCCAGATGTCTCCTCTAACCAACGGTTGTGATCAAATCGCAATTTCACCAGTTGTGAGTTCTTAGAACTCTGCCTTTGAATTCTCTGATGTGTGATTCAACGAAACGTTGATCTCTCTCCACATGTCTCCTCCGAATAGACTGTTCTGATGGTGTCGGAACGATCAACGACTATGATCAATTCCCCCCTTTGAATTTTTGTCTCCGCGAGTTAGCGAAATGATGACCTTTCACCAAGTGTCCTCTTTGATGGATGACCATGATCAAATAGAGATTTTGCACATTGCGAGTTCAGACAGTTTTTTTGTTGAACTTCTTTCTCTGCAAGTCAGCGAGATGCTAAGCACTCGCCATGCATCCTTTTCGATGGATGGTCCTGATGATTTCAGAACTTCTCTCGTGCACCTTCCTTCAAATCCAACGACTATTGGTCCACATGCTTAGATATGATGACTCAGATCTATTTTCCTCATGTGTGCTCTTCACATTTTCTAGACGTGGATTTTAACGGTCGAGATCTTCTCATCTTCTCAATCCAACAACAGTTGTGCTCCTTTTTCTGAGCTTTCTTTTTCTTTCTGACTTAGAATATTTTATAAGTGTTGGAGGTCTCAGCCTTCTATTCTTCCTCCTGTGAACCTTATAAACCTTGGGTCTCACCCGTGTTTTGGAAACATTGTCCCTCTTGAGCTTTGGTGATGAATATTCGCCTCGACCCTACACACAATTTCACTCTGTGTGCAACTTCATGCTAATCCTCCTAATCTTTTGGACTTGAAATAAGTCCACTCTTGCCTACTCCTTATGTTATCTTTCCTGAGACCTCAACTGAATCAATCTCTAAGGGATTTGACCCTTTTTCATCTTCTTCAAAATACTTCTGGTGCTCCCCTTGGCACACTTATGTGCTCTACCTCCTAAGATTTGGAACTTGCAACAACTTCACCCCGCACATTCTCCTTATGCTTCGACTAACCTTCAGATGGTTTTCTTTCAACACTTCATCTGAGTGTTGGCCTGGTGCACTCCGTGCACAGGTCTTCCTCGAGAGTGTTCAGTAACTCTATTTTTTCTCCTTGAGCTTCAAATTCTCATACCTCAAAGGTCTATGTCCCTTCTATCCATCGAAGAGGTTTAAGTTCCCTCTTGGAAACTTATGCTCAAGCACACCTTGCTGAGCCTACAAAGTGTTCAAAAAATCTATGAGTGTCCTCCTCCAACACTTCTCTTATCTCTGGGCTTGAAATATAGTCCTTCTCATGCACTCCTTACACTTTCTCGATACCCACCTGGCAAAGATTTTACAGAATATTTAGTAATTTTGTATCTTTGTGCCTTCTATGCATAGCATTTCCTCCAGAGTATTTAGTAACTCCAAGGTTCCTATTGATTCTGAAAAAATATCCTAGTGTGCCCTCCTGGCATGTTCTCCTATGAACTCAATAGAGAGATTCAGATGCACACTCTTCGCGCTGGCTACATAACTTCTAATGTTATGTTGTGTAGTCCTCGCACAAACTAAAGAACCCAGAATGATATAACAGAACTCAATGAAGATAAAAGAAATCTATCTTCCTATTGTAAATGAAACCTATCATACATCTACAACATTCATTCATGAAATACATAAACACATGAACAATAATATGGAGAAAAAACTTCTTTTCTATTATCTCTGTGTGTCTATACAGATGATTTACAAAATTGGACTGTAACAAAGTCTCAGTTCTCTCAAGTTCTCTCTCTC
Source organism: Picea sitchensis (assembly GCA_010110895.2). Lineage (NCBI taxonomy): Eukaryota > Viridiplantae > Streptophyta > Pinopsida > Pinales > Pinaceae > Picea > Picea sitchensis. The sequence goes on from SNQJ01S0062084.1 coordinate 62,410, forward strand.
AGAACTTCTCTACCTCTAAGGCCTCCCTACCCAGACCTCTCTATCCTCTCTTCTTCCTATATTCCTTTCTCACCTCGAGATCTGATACAAAATATCCTTACAAAACAGGGGCTCTGCGAGTTCATCCTCTCTCACCTAACCTCATCAATTACATTGAAGTTTCATAAAGGTTTTACCCAGACCTGACTATGACCTATGCCTGCTACAAGAAACCCTTTAATTGAAATCCAACCACTACCTGTACAAAGGCATGGCCCTTTAAAAACTTATAGCACAATAATCCATATAGGATTATTTCAAATTTAACAAATGGGAGGTTTAATGCCTCTCCCTTCCTCTATTGCACATTTGCATGCTGGTGCACTGGCRCATTCGCTAACATGAAGGGATGCTCCTGCATCATATCATATCTTTCTTCTAGTGCTGATATCTTAGGGTTAAATCTCATAGGAAGATATCTTAGTACCTTTTGAACAATTATATATTCTTTGATTTATTCTCCTAATCCTATGATTGCATTCACTTTTTCATCGACTCATAAGACGTGGGATGCAATATTCTCATCTTCCTTCATTTTTAGTTGTTCGAACTATCCTCTATAAGTTTGAAGCTTTTTTTCTTTGACTTTTGTATCTCCTTCATTAATATTTATAAGCTTGTCCCAAATATCTTTAGTAGATTTACAATGTGAAACTTTGATGAATACTATATCACTGAGACCATTCAAAAGTGTATTTTTGGCTTTGGAATTATTCTCATGAGTTTCACTGCTTTTTCATTTGTTGGTGGAACTGCTGGTGCTGTGTATCCATATACAATTGATTTCCAAACTTGAAATCCCTGTGCTTGTATATATGTCTTCATCCTTATGCTCCAAAAAGCATACTTTTGTCCATTAAACTGCGGTAGCCCATTTTTATACAAATTGGTACTCTCCATGATCTACCTTCCAGTGGTTAAACTGATTTCTGAAGGAACCTGCTCTGATACCAATTGTTGGATTACTGAGAGGGGGGGTGAATCAGTAATAGCGTAATTATAATCCTTTTTATTCAAATAATCCAAGTGTTATATCAATGTAGAATTATTATCCAATAATGAGCAATAAGAAATGAACAATCACACACATACACAATACACCAGTGTTTTATGTGGAAATCCAAATCGGGAGAAACCTATGGAATGTTTTTTCTTATATGTCTTGAAGAATTACATTCATTGGAAGCACCAACTTCATTTGTTTTCTAGCTGCAACTGGAAGGAGGCTCCAACCCCCTAGTTTCTTAGGCTACAACTTGAGGGAAGCTCCAAATCCCCAATTCTCTGGCTACAACCAGAAGGAGGCTACAACCCCCTATGTTCTTCAGCTACAACTAGAAGGTGGCTACAACCACCTGTCCTTGCCGCATCCAACCACCCTGAAGTAGAAGTAGAATGATGGAACCAGTGTCACACTATCACTGTGAGATATACCGCTGCAAACCTATACCAATAAACCTGAACCATTCATCAATCGTGCATAAACCTGTACCTCAACCTGTACCATAAACAAGTGCATCAACCATGCACCAACCTATACCATAAACAAGTGCATCAACCATGCACCAACCTGTACCAAAGAATCTGTAATCAACCTGTACCATAAACAAGTGCAATCAACCATGTACCAAGTATGTACCAATCATGTGTCAACTACTCATCAATATGTACCAACGTCATCAACTATACACCTCATGTATGTGCCAACTCATCAACTACTTGTCTTAACCATGTACCCAACTTGTAACTCAACCAAAATCCCTCATCAACTTCATCATACAAATATGATTTATAACTCTGTAATAGACCTGGTGTATATGACCACATACTTGCAAGCCTTCCTTAACTTTAAACAACAAGAGACTAGCATTTACATCAAACTTTTCTTTAGTCTCACATGACTAGTTTTGGATTAGTCGACAACCCTAACTTGAAATAATCATAACTTTGTACCTGTAATGAATAAATATCTAAAACTGATATAAAAGGTTCTTCAGTATGTTTCATGCAATTCCTCTAGGTGTCACTACTTGGAACCTCTCAAAAAAGTAGTTATAGCAAAAATGGCATACCTTGCTGAATTTTGGCTTATTCTAGAGAGAGACCTTTTAGAGAGTACCCCGCATGGAATATTTTTTCAATATATCTAAACCTATTACAAAGCATACTAAAGAATTTACTCTAACCAACACATTTTGTCTTACTGAATTTGGATCTGTTATGAAGAAGTTATGACGTTTTTACCCAAAAAACCTTAGAAAGCATCATCAAAAGAATTTATCCTTCCTTGAATTCCGGCCTTCTTTTCTTCACCTTCCCTCGTAAATTTAGCTTAGATATACTTTTGTTAACTCAGACACCTATAGGTATTCAATATGCTCAAGTGTATCTAAAATGAGAGAGCCTTGCCTCTTATTAATATTCTCCAAGTAGCTTCCTTAAAAACATCTTCTAGGTCACTTTGCCCACTTTCCTTATTTTAGGGTTAACCCACTTCTAATTTCTCAATTAAATTTATTATTTAAATAATTTATTTTGTATTCACTTTGAATTATAGTACACTCATCAATTCACTTTATTATTTACCTTCTAAAATATCTTAAACCACTTTGACTACTTTGACATTTTGGGGCTTCTAGATGACATAAGAGGGTCCTCGAACTTCGTAAGGCCATAACTCTCAAACCGTGAGGAGTTATGTGACGTTCCACATACCACTAGAAATGGAATGAAATGTACCATCCATATAGAATAGTATTACCTAAAAATATATCAAAACTCATAACATTATCCATCAAACAAACTTGGGTCCATTACCCAAACCCGAGTTCTCCAACTTCTCATGGCCATAAATCTCTAACTGTGAGGAGTTATGTGACATTCCACATACCACTGGAAATGGCATAACAAGAACTATCCATATAGGATATTTTCAATGAAAAATTCACTGACCTTCATCTCATTATTCCACAAATAATCATGGGTTCTCTAACCATACTTCTAGGATAACTCAATCTACAAAGCGTCTTCCCATGAGGGCTTTCACCATAAGGGGACCACTTTGGAGTTCATCCATTTCTACTTATTATCAACCATGACAAGACAATAATGAGTCAGCTTTACATCAAACAATATTGGTTCAGTTACCCAAACTTTTTTCTAATGGTCTTTCTTCAAGGGTTGACATCAATGACAACCAACCTTAATCAATAGACTCTGCTTCGCGCATTATGTGGTTGGTGCTATGAATATTGCAGTTGTTTCTTACTTGTGACATTTCTTCTTGGTCACCAACCTTGTTGCAGGTTCATTGATTATGTTAATTATCAACCCCTTGGATCCTTTGTCAGTGATGTATTTCTTCTTCCTATCCTTTGATAGATCTTTCTACTTTGTCTTGTCATCTAAATATTATTCTCGATTTTCTCCATCTATTGGAAATCCTATAATATATGTAATTAAATCTTTATCTATTGATACTTGTCTATCCATCCATAGAACTCCTACATGTACCAAGGCCAATAGTTGTTACAAACATGAGTTTATATCTTTTCCCCTCCCGAAGTGGGGAATTTCCAACAGGTTTATGATACTTGTGTTGTATAATCCTACAATCCACTACTTTTTCTCTAAAATTGGAACCCCTCATGGACCTATTCCTTTTCTCTCCATATAGACTTGTGGCGCAAACTCAGGGAACTTGTCCCTATTTGCAATATCTTGGTCTACACACTTGAGTTTCTCCATACATCCTAACATGCTAGGAAGGATCTTGACTCCTTCAGGTATGCACGACGATGTCAATGTTACTTCTTTATGTTTGCGTGGTGATATTTGTATTGTCTGTTTTCCCTTTTTCTTCATTGTCATTGTTGATTTCCCTACTTCTTGGTGTGTATCTTCTTCATATTATGTGTCATAATATTGCTTACCTATAACAGCTTCCACCAATACTTCCTTCGACTGTTGTACTGGATCTGCAATAGGTTTTTTCACTTCTTCATCCTATCCTCTGGGCTCATCTGAATCTATTCTTTCATCATTGTTCACATTCATCTGATGGGATGCTCCTAAATGAAGTTGTTGCATGGGGTTATTCTCTATGCTAGGTTTTCCTGCTTCTCCCCGTGTCTCAACCTCCATCTGTTCTGTTGCTAGAACCTCATGTTCTTCTACAAGTATAGGGCTCACTGGTTCAATGATGGGAGATGGGTTTGCATCCAAATATAACACTCCTTCCAGTGGAATAGGGTTTGTTTATTTGACTACTTTCTCCTATGGATATCTCTTAGTGCTGCATGTTTTCCTTGTAGTTCGACCAAGAGCTCCAATCTTTGGTGGTGCCATTATGATAAATCCTGCAAAAAATTCTCTCAATCCTCACTGAATACTTCTTGAAATCACCTGCTTGTACTTGGTTTTCTCTCCTTATATCTCATTTTATCAAGGTCACAATGAGTCTTCTTGTGCATGATTTGTTCTTTTATATGTCCTGTCATAAATGGTCTATTGTACTTGTACTTTTCCGACCACTTTTTTTTTCCTTTTCCTGTCCATCTCGACACACTGCATTTGTTGTCTTGTCATCTTTTTCTAGCGCACAACGTATTCCTGTTATTTCACATCACTTATTGTCTTCTACATGTTGTATCATCTAAATTCTTATCTAACACTTATCCATCTACTTCATCTTTTTGTATTTTTCTTCTTTTTCCAGCTTTTTCTTTCTATTTCTTTGTTTACTCATTTTTTTTCTTCCTTTTTTAGTTTTTTCTATATACACTATGTACAACTCTGATTTTATGTGATGCAACTACTGAGGGTTATTGGGTGCTGTAAGTATTTACTACCATAGAGGAGAACTAGATCTGATTCCTTAAAGTTTTTCTTCTTAATGTGTCTATCATGCCAATCCTTTTCCTTTACTTTATGTTCCTCCTGATGGAAACCAACCATAATCCTATATTCTTCTAATTTCATAAGTTTATCCAATATTTTTTGAGTTTCGCCTCTTTTTTTCATGTTTTTAACGGTTGTAATGCACAAACTAGGTGTCAAATATTCCAAAGGGACTACTACTTTATGACCATACACCAATATGAAAGGTGTCTTCCCTGTAATTTTCTTGCATGTAGTTCTATAAGCCCATAATATTGTTGGTATCTTCAAATCCCAATCATCCTTGTTCACATTACAAATATTGGTTAAGGCATTCTCCAAAATATTATTAAATTCTTCCACTATTCCATTATCTTGAGGATGGTATGGAGTGATCTTTTGATAGTGTATCTCAAATTATTCAGTCATTTCCTGAATGGCACTATTAATAAAATGAGTTCCCTGATCACTCATCAAAATCTAGGGCATCCAAATCTTGTAATTACATGTTCAAACATGAAGTGTGATGCAATATTTTACTGTTGCTACTTCATCCCATTGGTTAAGTATTTTGTCGCTGTAATGATATACCTTTCTCCTCATATTCTAGTTGGTGGATTGATTGGACCTACAAAGTCTACTGCCCATTTTTCAAACACTTTAATAGTTACCTAAGGTCTTAATGGAATATCATCCCTCCTGGATGAATTTCCTACCCTCTTACAGACATCACAAGACTGGAAATACTTTGCATCCTTAGAAATTATTGGCCACCATAATCCTGCACATAGTATCTTCTACGCAGTAGCCTTCCCTACATGATTTCCTCCATATATTCCTTCATGTGCTTCTGCTAAGATGATAGGAAGTTCATGTTCCATAAAACATGTCCTTAAAATATTGTCTGCTCCTCGTTTATACAAATGTCCTGCAATAAGTTGATAATCTATAGCTATGACCACCAAATTCTTTTGTTGTATAATGGTGTATTCCCTTGGGGCAAATCCTGTACTAAACAATTCAATGATATGAACAAAATATTCATCAACAATATGCATTGAAAAAAACTGTGCATCATGAAACGTATCCTCCAAACTGCTCAATTCCTCCCCATTGGTTATCCTGGATAGATGATGTGGCCCTAAATTCAATCTTTTAGGTTTCACAACTACTTCAAAATAAAATTATTGGAATAACAAAAACCATATACATATTCTTCCCCCCAACATTGTCTTGTTGACCATGTATTTAAGAGGAGAGTGTTATGTGAACATCTTGAAATGTTGGCCTAACAGATAATGTCTGAACTTCTGCAATGCATACACCATATCCAAACCCTCTCTTTATGTTGTATTATGGTTCTATTGTGATCATGATAGCTTCCTTATTGCAAATTCTATTGGGTTATTTATGTCACCTTATCCTGGATATGTTATTACTTCTCCAAGTTCTATTAAAGATGCATCCACATGAACATGGAAATCTTTTGACCAATCTAGAAAAACAAGAATTGGCTCTATCACCATTTTTTCCTTCAATATGTCCAAACTCTATTGGCACTCATCATTCCACTGAAACTTGATATCCTTATTTAAAAAATTCTCCATGGGTGAAGTAATCTATGCATAGTAAACTTTCTATAGTAGCATGTATGACCAAGTGTATCTCTTAATTGGAACATTGACTTAGGTGGTGGTAAATTCATAATTACAACAATGTTCGCAGGATCAACCAGAAGACCCTATTTACACACCACATTCCCTAGAAAAATTCCATATGGTGCGATGAATATGCATTTATGAATATTCAAAGAGATTTGACAATGTCTACACCTGTCTATTATTAGTCTCAAAACTTCAACATGTTCTTTCAATAATATAAATATTGTCCAATCATCTAAGTAAACCTCCAAAAACTTATGTATGAAATCCTTAAATACAGCTACCGCTACCCTTGAAAAAACAACAGGGGAATTATTCAATCCAAATGGCATCACTATGTAAGGACATGACCCCCATTCTGTAGCAAATGTAGTTTAATGAAGATGMTCTGGTGCTATTCTGATCTGGTGATTGTTGGAGAAATTTCTATTTTCGACACACTAGTTCAATGGGAGTTAATTGACTAGTTCTATTTAGACTTTCTATTTTTACCATCACTATTATGCATGCATGCATTCCTAAGGAAAGCTAACTGCTTGATTTATTTTCTTAATTATGGAATGTTTTTCCCTATATATGAGTGTATTCCACTCATTCATTGTATCATATTGATCATGATTTATGTATCAATCATCAGCTCATTGGAGTAGTGTGAATATATTTTCTCATTCTTCCATACTGGATCTCTCTTCCTTTCTTGATAAGATTTGTTGTACTTGTTTTAGATAGATCTCCTGTGCAAGTTTCCATGAAACAATGACATGGTATCAAAGCTATGCTGTTTGGAGCAAGCTAGACAAGCCAAAGAATAAGGAAAATCAGAGTTTCGGCAAGATAAATATGTGGTCGTAAATTTCAACAGTTATTCCTCCCAAAATATTATGTTTTTGAGGAAACTACCCCCAATGAAAGTAAATCGGCCCATTTTGGAAGTGGGGTTTCAACCGTTTGGTGAGATTCTTTACCGTTTGCTCAGAAAGTGAGCCACAAGAGAGCCTCCTAAAACTGATATGAATCTGTGGCCGTACCTTTCCACATTCATTGCTCCAAAAATATTACGTTTTGGAGGAAATGACCTACAAATAAAGTAAATCAGCCCATTTTGGAAGTGGGTTTTCAACCGTTTGGCGGGATTCCTCATCGTTTGTTCAGAAAGTAAGTCGCAAGGTCATCTCTTGAAACTAATATGAATTCTTAATTTCTTAATTTTTCACTTCCAGATTGAGAGTAAATTTTTAGGGGTTCTTGGAATCAGTGGGAGAGATGGATATGAAAACTATTATACAACCAAACATGGTGGTAATACTCACACCATACAATTATTTTGATTGCAAGCCCAAGGCAGAATTCCAACTCAGAAGGAAAGGATTGTATAATTTGACGATGGCGACAGAAACAGAACCTACATCAGTGATTGAGAAGATGAGATTGGTGAACCATAAGGATGAGGCCACATGACTACTTCTTGAGTTAATATCCACTGATTTGTGGTTTCATGTTTTCGCGTGAAAGACTCCAAACGAGATCTAGACCACCTTGGAAGGACTCTTTGGAAAGCAGGATTAGATGTGAGGTCATATGCTTGAGGTAGAGTTGAATACCTTAGATCCTAAACGTTTTGATAATATACAAGATTTTTTTACTAAATTTAAATGTTTGCTATTAAGCTTGGGTGAATGTGGTATTGATAAGTCTATACTAGAGAAACAACTTATTCTAACAATCTTGGCCAAGCTAGGACCAGAATACATTGTATATGTCTCCAATTTCCATTCTGGCATATGTCTTTTTGGAACAAATTGGAAAATGCCTACGTTGTCTCAGTTCATTGAGTCTCTTACACAAGAGCAGACAAAACTCACACATATGGGCCTCATGAAATATCCCAAAGCACATGCACTCACCATGTAGGATGGAAAAGGGTCATTCAAATAGAATTGGAATGAGGGATATTCCAAATCCTTTAATGATTCTTTAGGTTCCAAAGACTCTTCAGATTCCAAGAATAAGAAGAAGAGAAAGCAGTGCAATTACTGCAATAAACCGAATCATGAAGAATCCACATGCATGAAGAAACAAATCGATCTTATGGCCCATTCACTTTAGCATACCAACCTTGGGAAGCAGAAGGAAGAAGATCCTTCTCCTAAGAAAGGTAATCATCATGCTCTCGTTGCAATTAATTCCTCATCTGATTCATGGATTATAGATTCTAGTGCAACCCATCATATGGCAGCGAAAGAGGAATTTTTCTCTTCCTTGAATCCATGCTCAAGACGCCCTATTCTCATGGGGGATGATACTCCAGTAGAAGTAGCAGGAGAAGGGAGAGTGGAACTCCACAATGGCAGTTTTGAGAATGTTTTACCTGTTCCAAATCTTTCTATGAATCTTCTCTCAGTTTATCAGATCATTCAAAAAGGTAAAAAGGCTGAATTTACATCAAATTCAGTTTCAGTAATTGACATGCATGACAATTCCATCATTGCAATTGGTTAGGTGGATCACAAGTCAAGGTTGTATAAATTCACTAAGTTTTCTGACGATGACTCCTCTATTCTACTTACACATGAGAGTACTTTGCATGCACCTCCAGTGCAACATGCATATACTCTTGTTCTTCCATATTCTACTTACACATAAGGAGAGTAATTTGCATGCACTTCCAATGCAACATGAATATACTCTTATTCTTCCATCAATTTCATACATCAGATATGATTCCATACACTCAAATTATATACATGTAAGAATAAGCTTGGGTAGTATATCTAGATAGGAAGCCAGCGTTGAAGCTTCAACAAATTCCCAAGAGAAGGCACATACTACTTCAAACAACGAAACCATACAGGAATCCATTGGATTCGAGGGAGGGACTCGATCTCAGTATGAGGATCCTTCTCATGTATTTTCAACTTCAAGAACCTACGATGCCCATGCATTTCTATATGGTTCAATATATGCCCATGCATTTCTATATGGTTCAATATACTAATCCACAGAACTACAATAGGGTTGTGGGAAATCCATTATGGCAAGCAGCCATGTAGAAGGAGTATGACTCACTCCTCCAGAACCAGACTTGGAATCTGGTTCCACATCCACCAGAAAGGAATATTTGCAAGTGCAGATGGGTCCACAGGATCAAGAAGTACAAGGCCCGACAGGTTTCCAAAGGACTTCATCAGATCCATAAATATTTCTACATATTCACGAAGACTTTCAATGAGCAGAAGTTTCAGACTTTATGGGATCTTCTTGTAGTGAAGAACACAATTGCCTAACATTTGTCATTTTCTTCTTTTGATACATTATCTTTTGAGGGGGGGTTTTGTTCCCACGTTATTTTCCCTCTTTCCTCACTTTTATTAAGTGTTCATTAGTTTCATTGTACATGAGTACCTAAAATGGCCTAGTAGCCGGGACTCATTTTTTACTCCATAGTGATGTTCAGGGGGGGTGTTGGAGAAATTTCAATTTTCGACACACTAGTTCAGTGGGAGTTAACTGACTAGTTCTATTTAGACTTTCTATTTTTACTATCACTATTATGCATGCATGCATTCCTAAGGAAAGATAAATGCTTCATTGCTTTTCTTAATTATGGAATGCTTTGCCCTATATATGAGTGTATTCCATTCATTCATTGTATCATATTGATCATGATCTATGTATCAATCATCAACTCATTGGAGTAGTGTGAATATATTTTCTCATTCTTCTATATTGAATCTCTCTTCCTTTCTTGATAAGATTTGTTTGTACTTGTTTTAGCTAGATCTCCTGTGCAGGTTTCCATGAAACACTGACAGTGATACCATGAAAATCCATTAGTAAATGAGTATGCTTTTTGTTCTCCTACATTCTCCAAGACTTCATTTGTAAATGGAGTAGGGAAGAGATCATGCAGATAGGCATACTTCAATTTCCTCAAGTCTACACAGACCCTCTTTCCCCCTTGTTTCTTCTCCTAAACCACCATAGGGATAATCCACTCAGATTCTTCAATAGGTTCTATTATCCCAGCCTCTAACATTTTATCAATCTCTACCTTCACTTTATGTTTATATACTGTATTCAATCTATATGGTCTTTGTCTTATTGGTATGGCCTCCAGTATCAAGGGGATATTCATCTCTCCAATTTCTCCTTCTACCCCTTTCATTTATGAAAACATCGTTGGAAACAAATCACTATACTCATGCAATAATATTTTTATTCTTTTCACTGTCTGATTATCCCAATAATCACCAATACTTGCAATCTTTGGGTTCTCTTCTTTTCCAATATTTACCTTCTTTATCTTCAATGGTGCAATCTTTTTTTTTCTAATTCTAACTTTGGAACTTCTACTTCTCTTTCCCCTTCAACTTCTATAATCTAAATATTGCACAGGTTTTCCTCTGCTGGGTCATATTCTGTGACGTGGTAACAATGTAAAAACTATCTGACTATTTTTCAATTCTAGTTTTAATAAGCTGTCACAACTTGAACTTCAGGTTCTTCAAATATCCTTTCTTTTACCAAATTGAGTGTTGTATCTATCTCTAGATTCTCATGTTCAAATGCAAAGGTAATCACAAAATTCTGCTGCAAATCTTCCCAGTTTTCAGTTCCTCTGCGCAGTTCCAATTTTGTATACCAATTCCTTGGGATTCCTTCCAATGTGTGAATAAAGTTACATGGACACTCTTTTTGTGGTACAATATCCATTGGGTTATGCATGTGTCTACATGTTCTATGGGTTGTCCTATTCCATGATATTTCTGCATATATTTCTTCTCCTATTCTGCGCCAAATCTAATGCACAATAATATTTTTCTTTGTTACCAATTATGAATCTTCTCTTTATGAGTACCACACCAATGTGCAGGCGTAGATTTCAAGTAAATGTCTAAAACTGGTAACCTATGAATATCCAAAGATTCTAACTCAAAATTTGTTAAAAATTATTCTAAATCATTCTAACCATAACAAGTTGGAGGTTATCTTCCCATCTTAGTGTGCATGTCATTCTTGCAGATATTCTGGTAGATATCTCATGTAAGCACTGCTGCCAATTCTCCAGTCCTGTGTCAGAATCTGAAGCACAAGAACTAATGCTTCTCCAACTAATAATTCCATCTAGTTTTGGGTTAACATAATGTTCCTTGCATGCGGTAGTTCTATACAACTGGTTTATCTATTCTGTGATGAAGTTATCTGTCGCATGTTTTACATATCTTCCTCCTCCTGAAGGATCTAATGGAACAATGACTCTATACTGTTGGTTGTATAAACAGTTCTTTCTCTTCATATGTCTTAGTCACACATAGGGTTATGGGTTCCACACTAATTCTCATTTGGAATGTAGAGCCTTCTAATGCATTGGACCCTTGAACTATAGTTTTCCTCTCATATGTGGTGCACATGATGTCCTCAATATTCCCCATAGCACAAATATCATCTACCTCCTCTTCATCACTTTCCAATCCCTCTCGCTCAGCTACTACCCCCTTTTTCCTATTGATCATATACTAATAGGGTCTTCTGTTGTGTTTCATTACCTCTCTTTCCATTATTTCCTTGTTCCATTATTCATCCATCATAATGGGGTCCATTTATTCCTTCTTCTGACCCTCTATCTAGTTCATTCTCCATATCTCAAATCATCCTTAGTGCTTCCCCCCGTTTCCCCATGCGCACAGAATGATTTAGTTGTCTGAATCCATTTTTATCACTCCTTTATCATGCAATAAAATATTGATCGATGTGTAAAGTGATCGAATATACCTTCCCCTCAGCCCCTTCAAAAAATCCTTCTCTGCAACAGTGTAAGACTTTGCAGTATTGATTGGAAACCTTAGTAATAAATCCTGTAAAAATGTTGTCTAACCAGAAATCCACTGTGCGTGTGAATTTATTATTTATTCTTGGTATCTGTACAATATTCTCAGTATTCCACTACACTGGTCTTATTCGATTAAAAAACATTATTTTCCATCCTTCTAAGTATCCACTCCTACAACAGTTCTATAAAATAATAGAAAAATGCCTCATCAAGATCCATAAAAACATACCTTTCCAAATACTAGCGTGGAGTATACTTAGGGTTTCTATTGTCCTTCTGCATGAACTCGATATATTTTTTTTCTAACCATCTTTCAATATCCTTCTTGGTTGGATTCTATGGCCTGAACATCCCCTTCTACTACTACATTCTCTTCATTGTCCTTCTCATCAAATCCCCTCCAATCTGATCTTCTGATTTCCAACCGACAACAAAACCATTTGTTGGATTGTTATGGGTTGTCCTGGTTTCTACTTTAGGTTTCCAACAAAACCATACAAACCATCATCCCTTCTAGATACCAGAAGGAAACACTGCACATAAAGTGCACAATGAAGTCTCACCCGAGATAGCTCTATGGGTGGCTGCAGGACCCAAATGTCTACAACCTTGGAAGGGATGTTCTTGTAGGGATGTTATGCATCATTCCTTACTTCAACATTCATCATATATATCATTATACCATAGCATCAAATCCAGATCTACCATTTTGTATCCTGTGCATTAATTTAACTTTCATTCTGCAGAAAATATCAAAACTATTCTAGTGCATGATGCATTTTACTACTAACAGATTCATTCATTCATCATAAACCATTGAAATAAATAAAACAAACATTCCACACAATGACTCAATGTTTTACCATGGTTCACCCCCCTAGGCTACGTCCACAAAGATATAGCATTCTTCAATTCTTTGTTATTCTTCATCAAGGTTTTATGTTGCATGCATTACATCATAAGTTTGGTGAGGCTGATAAAGTTTCACCAAGCTCCAGAACTTGTGAACTTACCCTCATTTATAATGCATATCTCTAAAAAATAGACTCATCTCCAAAACTAGCTCCACAACTATATATCTCAAGCAATAACTCTCACTCTCATCACTCATTAGATAAATCTCCTTAGATCTTACCATGCATCTTTCTACTAAAAAAATGGGTTAAAACCCATTACAATCATGACAAAAACCCTAATCCTAAGTGGATCAGGTTTTTCCAGATTCTAACTACTTGTGCATGGTGGATCTTTGTCCTTCTTTCTTCCTTTCATTCTTCCTCACACTGCTTTTCCTTATTATCTAACACGTGATCCTTTTCTGGTCCCTTTTCTAACTGTCTTCCTTGACTGTTGCATTGTTCCCCAAAATGGCCTATGCCAACAACACATAATACAAGTATCATCTATCAACAACTTTCAGATCTATCCTTGGATAGATCTCAACCATTAATTCACTCTCTGTCCACCAAAAAACACAACACTTCCTCGTAGCTCAGTAGTGGTTAGATAAAACCAAGATTAAATGTGGAACGTTGATATGTGATTATATTCATTGGGACCTTTGGGTCTATCAGTTCCTCAAGTTATCCAAACATCATCCTATCAACCTCTCATTTTCCCTTGGAGTCCCCTTTGTTGGAACCCATCCACTCATACATGATTCCACTCCGACCAAAAACTATATAATGACATGAATTCTGATAGATCCAACAATCCTCAAAGTCTAGAATCAATGGCTGAGATTACATCTCTCCTATTTGTTTACCAATGGTCCAAATCATTCCTAAGATATTTTCTTCATCAGGGTGCATCCACTCTGTTATAACCCTATATTTTATAGCATCAACTGGTGACTAAAATGTTATCCCTTTACTGCTTTGGTTGCCAAATAATTTTCCATTCTGTAAATAATTTGAGAAAAAGGAAAAAGGGAAAAAGAAAGAAAAGAAAGAAAAGAAAAAAGAATAAAAGAGGGCATAAAAGAAATTGAATAAAGCCCCATGCAATAACAATGACTTGGTCCATACAGTTTAAGCATGACCAAGTCCTTTTAAATTGATGTTAATAGGATTAGAGAATAAGCTTGGCTAAACTGTTTAATCTTAGCCAAGCAAATTATGTTAGCTAGTGAATAAATTTGACCAAACTGCCTAATCTTGGTCAAATAACCCTAGGATAGAGTAATTTATTAGTCCAGTAGTTTAATATAGCTAAATGTCATAGGTAAGTAGGTTAGAGTATAGGTTATTTTTATTTATCTCAATAAAACATGCATGATGATCGATGTTGAACCATATCTTTGATGTTTGAAAGTTGGATGTCTAACTCCCATGGTGATAAAAAGAGGGAAAGATTGGGCAAACCCACATAAAGAAATTGTCCTAAGTTTTCAGAACAAATATGAGTTTTCGCTGACAGATTAAAGACAATGCATAGATGAACGGCTGAGGCGCTGGCACTCAAATTATAAACCCCCCCCGACTGTTCTGCTTTTAATGATGGGGGGGGGGGTACAGAATGGAATGGTTTTCTGGTGGGCCCCCTCCTCTAACATGGCAGGAATCCATTGCTCTAGACTCCCACCACTTACCGAAAACCATTTTTCCACTTACCACTTACCATTTTCTGACACACCTTCGTCACCCCATGACGTCATTTTCTAGTTATTCTCCTAATGGTCACGTCTCATAACTCTGTCAGTCCATTCCCCCTGTTCACTCGTTATAAGTCCTTTAACCATGGTCAGTCCCCAATCAACACCCTCCACATCACTTGGTCGTATTCGTCATTCACTTTTACCTGCCATCTCATGCTCCAAAAGACCCATTGGCCATTTATTACAGGCCAACTTATCCGTTAGCCTGTTGATCTGTCTCTCACACCCAACGGGTATTCGTTCTCTCAAAACTAACCCTTCTCATTCATTTTCCCATTGCTTACCTTATCCTCGCACCAGATAATTTTCCTTGTCTTCTCTCCGATTCAGTCAGTCGTCCAAAACCACAGTCATCCCCACTAACGTTTTGTTTGAATTGCAAGTAATTTCACAGTGATGGCGCCAAAATACAAGAAAGCAGAAGCCGAGGAAAATCCTTTCCTCCCACCTCCTGTCGACCTCAACAGGATCCCATTGGCCGAAAAATATCATCTAATCGTGGATACAAGGTGCGAATTTGACTTCTCAGATTTGCAGTCATGGCTCAAAGACACCTTCTTAGATCAGAGCGATGAAATTGGGGTCTAGGATTCCAATATTCCTCTATATCTTTTCCCCCAGATCCACCATTTCCCTGAATTTTCCCTCAAATGCTAGGCTCATTACCTCCCCGAACAGAGAACCATAGTCTCGTCATCAGGACAAACTCTATTCTTCATCACACTAGAAGCCATTTATTAGATGATGCAGATACCCAGAACTAAATCCACCTCTCCTTTTAATCTTGAAGTCATAACAAAGTTGTACTAGAAATTATATTTCCCTTAGAGAGCCCAGATTTTAAATCTTTTCCTCCCATAGGATGCTCAACTCCCCAAGACAAATCCCCCATATCCTTCCTCCCTGTTCTCAGAGAAGGGAAACCAAGTCATTTCATCGCTCTGTTCTCTGCTTGGTTATTTTTCAGACCAATGGGTGGATGAACCCATATTGGGTTTTCTATCCATTTTCTCTACAGAGGAAAGGCCCACCACTCATTTTGACTACAACTCTTTCCTGGTGAGCAGTATTCACGAGCATCTTTCAAATTTTTCCACAGAGGGCATGTTCCAGTATTCCTCCATACTATCTTACATGTTCACTTTCTTTCAGGAGGACAGGTTCTCTTTCTCAATGCAGAAAATAGACAAGAACGAGAAGTCACAGGTGGTAACATCTTGGACTTCGCTACTCAGATGAAATTCCACAAAGTTCAGTTTAAATAGTTTATCGAGTAGTTTTACCATCCAGTGGTGAGCATGCTTAGTGGAAGACCATAATCAATAATAAATGAGGAGATTCAAAGGATCGTACACCTCTCAGACCTTGCAAAAACTGGAGATTGGTATCTTTACCAAAACCACACTGAGATCAAAGTATATGGATGCGAGCTAGATCCATACAAACTGCCCAAGTATCTTCCCATGAGGATGTTTTCCCTAGAGTACATCAGGGAAATGATTAAATTAGACTACATACATTTTGTATCTCTGAAGAAGAAACACCATCTTAGAATTAAAGAGAAAATAGGGTCTTTCATCTGTAATAGCCGAGGCGTCGGGGAGGAAGCAGACAGACTTTTGAAGGAAATGAAGTTCCATCCTATTTTCCTATGGCACGATGATCCGTGAGGGATAATTTCAGAGATGAGGGTTAAGAATAAAAATGTTCCATATGTTCATACACCCAAGCCTGAGATAGAAAAGTTCGCAAATCAAACAAAATGGGAGTCGAACACTCTGGTAGAGATAGAACAGCATGACCCTTCGATCACTATCTCAAAGACGACTACACCACATGTTCCCAAGGAGAAAATACATAGGAAGAATACTTCACCTTCTGTCACTGAAGTCTCGGCTGGAGATTTCCAATTACACACCAAAAGGCTAAAATCCAGTCATACAATTGACATGGCTAGCGAAAAGTAAACCCAATCCAATACTGCTATGGGAGGTGATTAGTCACTTCGTATCACAAGCAACAAGCAGATTATGTCTACAATTTCGTCCAAGAAGCCGACGGATACCTCACTAATTGACCAGCCAAGTAAAGGAGGACCGAAGTTGAGTATTTTCAAGAAGTATGATCTGATCAAGAAAAGGAATCTGACACTGACCAGCAGTACTTATGCTCAGTTTTGTAAATAGACATCAACGACGTAGCACAAACTGTTGTTTTCATTCGATAAAGATAAGGGTAGAATGCACATGGATTTTTTGCAGGCACAGGTGCCTGACCCGAAGGTAATCACCGATTACAAAAGGGAAACGTTTGAGTTTCATACCAGAGATGTGCACCTTGCCGAT
>SNQJ01S0062085.1:0-11614 GCA_010110895.2 Picea sitchensis
GGGAGTTGGTGTAAATCATACTGTCCAAATTTAGGTTTGTACTCACGAACACAACGGGGATTTACCTTTCTAAATGGTATTGATTTAAAAACCAGCACAACAACATCAGTAACATAGCTCATGCTTAACATATATAACATATATAGGAATCACCTTTAGTCAACCATACAGATATCTCCTGTTAATTAGATATTTTTCTTTAGTCAGTTTTAAAGACATCTTTAAACAACTACATTATTGAATTGTGGAGATTAAAACTAAACATAATTATTCAACTTATTCACACTATTAAATCTGGTATCTTCCATCTTATTTTCAAAATAAAAATAAATATCAATGTAATTAATATTAAATTTTGATAATTTTCACCTGGTCAAAAGTAAATAGCCATCAGATTCTATTTTGATAGACCTTTAATGATCATACTTTCGAGTTTCTCTCTTGAATTCCAAATTCATCCCACAAACTACAAATTCAAAGGCTCTCACAAACTACAAATTCAAAGTCTCTCATACATTATGAACAATATATTTTTTTTGTTTTTCTAGATTCGGATTTATTCCTTCTTTATGTTTAAACGACATTAGGTTTTAGCATAACTTTGAGAGTTAAGGTTTGTGCAAACCATAATGTGATCTGATGTCGTGGTTGGAGAAAATAGATGACTAAAAGTTAAACATAACACATATATGTCTCTTTACAAATCAAAGGTCAAGAAGAAGGAGTCCCAATTATCAAAACTTTTGGATGACCAAGTGGAGCTTGACATTAACAAGAAGAACTTAAAAGAGCTCTGATTTAGCTTACTTCATTTTTTTATTATGATATCATCTCGTTGTTGGAGAGAATAGATGATTAAAATTTAAGCACAACACACATACATGAAATTTGAACAATCAAGTGAGCTGGAAGGGCTTGGCCCTCATTCTTCCTATGATTTACCTCACTTCATTTTTTTCATTTCTTTGATATTCTTTAGAGACACCTTTTCAAACCTTTTTAAGCAAATTAGGTTTCTAAATCCTAGACACATGGTTCTTTTGTTAAATTGTTTTTTTCACTAAAGTCACCAATGTGCATACATTTCCTTTCACATTTTTGTTAATGTTTTAAAAATAATTTATTGTATTGTATGAAATGATATATCTACAACCATGGTATTCAAATCTTTGTAATGTATTTTTTATTCGCATAATGCTTCTGAAATAATTTATTGTATGAAATGATATATCTACATCATGGTGTTCAAATGTATTCAAATCTTTATAACGTATTTTTTAATTTTTTAAGCATGAAATGATATATCTACATCACGTTATTCAAATCTTTGTAATGTATTTTTTATTTTTAAAACAATTTGATGATAAGTGTTAATCCGTTTGGGTTATTCTTCTTTTTAGGATTTATTTACCTTGTATTGTATTTTATTTTTATGTTTATTGAACATGTCTCATCACAAATTCATTTAGGTTATTCTATGTGTCTTTTGTATTGTATTTTATTTTTGCATTAGTATATTTTATTTTTGTATTGTATTTTATTTTTATGTTTGTTGTACATGCTTCATCACAAATCCATTTAGGTTATTCTTTGTCTTTTTGAGTAGATACATAAGAACGAATCAATGATTTAGGTTATTCTCTGTGTTTTTTTAGTACATAGATAAGAAGGAATCAATGAAATTTTCTCTTTAGTAATTTTTTTTAATGAAGAATTTACTAAATTAACAAAGTTTTTAAGTAGATTGTATATCTAGATTTAGTATTTGGTAGTTTTTTATAATTTCATGGCATAAATCAAGAGAAATTTGGTTTCCAATTGATAATGTTTAAGCTAGAGAAGCGTGCAATTTGTTTAATATCATCTATTGTTATAGCAAGATTTGTTTCATCCCATGAAACTTGCTTAGAAGGCCTTTTCCATTTCCCTATGGAGACTTGAAGTTCCATTTTGCAATTCTCACATATACGTGCCCTAACAACTATACAACATGAATATACTCATGTTGCACCATTAAAGCCCGTGTACGTCGGGTTTTGTGCCCAAAATTAAAAAATGGTGTTGGGTTTCCATGTCATGTCACGAGATCCATGATCCTTGACCTTCCATATACTAGATTATGCTATTATATGTGACAAATTTATACATTATCACCATGTGCTTGCGTATCATGGTTGTTGAGGACAAGTTGCAAGTATATAGCTTTGAGTCGAGTGCTCAACGATGTTCTTCATCGAACGTCCGGATGAGGTAGGTTCTTTATCTTGTCTTGTTAGCATGTTTGTTTATTTAACATACTTGAAATTATAGTTGATTTCTGCAGTCATTCTCTTTGTTGTGGTTTACCCCATGCCATAGAGTTATTTTCCTCATAACAGAATTGGAGACCATACTGGGGATTGAATCTTCCCTTGACAGAAACATACATACACGAGTTGTCATTCTATAGAGCGCGGTTTTTTCCTAAACAGTCATGTACATCAATCTTTTTGACTTGATTATTGAGTTTGGTGTTTGCTAGGTGAGTTTTTGATGGTTGTTGAGTCTTCTTAGGTCTTTGTCATAACTGTCGAGTGCGTGTAGATTGATAGGAAACATTTCTTTGGTTGAATTTTCAAGTGTTTTCTCTTTCTCATCATCTTTTTCATTGGTTGTCCTCGAATTTTGGGTTGGGTGTTTCCTTCTTGACATCCTTCTTGGTTTGTTTCTTTCTGCCTACAATAGGGTCTATATATCAAGTTGTGGTTCAATCCTTTCATTTTCATTTCTTTATATTGAAAATAAAAAAATATACATTTTTCATTTTGACATTTGATTTTTGGGTTGTTTGATATTGATTTTGATATACATGCGAAAATTGCATCTTATTCGAAATTGCAGAGTTAAATTGAAAGTTGTATTTTGGAAAGCTTATCATTTGTCGAGAATTGAAGTTAGGACTTTGCATTGTATTCATATTCATTTCTTTTATTTGTTGAGTCATAACATCATTAGTTTCACGACCACATCTTATGAGTAAACAAAACCATTAAAAGTAACGATGATAAATTTAAAATTGATTAGAAACGATTTTACTTTTCACGGTACACAAAATAGCTTAAGATATAGAGCCTTGGAATAGGATTTTGTGAGTAAACTTATCCAAGGCTATTATACTCAACATGTGTGTCTAACTAAGTGAGTGGTGAAGTCCATTATATAATTAGTGACGTCAGGAGGCTCCACTCACACCGGAGTGAAGCACGAGGTCGTGTGAAGTTTGTTGTAGACATATCCCTCTAATACCTTCTTAGTGTCAGAGATATTTCTAGGGATATATTCATATCTAGGGATCTTTCTAGTACCTTTACCTCAGTGAGAGGTGGTTCTTTCAATATTTCAAGCTTTGTTACCCTACCCATATGGTGGACTTGACTTAAG
Organism: Picea sitchensis; assembly: GCA_010110895.2. Taxonomy (NCBI): domain Eukaryota; kingdom Viridiplantae; phylum Streptophyta; class Pinopsida; order Pinales; family Pinaceae; genus Picea; species Picea sitchensis. The sequence continues at coordinate 3,421 of SNQJ01S0062085.1, forward strand.
ACTGTTCACCTGCGCATTGGCTATATCGTGGTGACTTTAGTTGCTTGACATAGGTAGCCACATAGGTTACTTGCAAGGGTTATTCTAAAGGTACCCTAGTTCAGATAAGGGTCAGACAACACACAACCTTTATGGAGGGTTACCTCTCTGGGGGGATCTTGTCGATTACCCTTTCAAACCCACGAGGGCTTTATAACTGATTTTGATACCTCTGATATTTTGAAGGGACTTTTAGGGCCCTCTTGGGTGAGGCATACCTACTCTAGTGAGGTAGACCCCTTTTTCAACCATTATATCTTGTTTGTGCACATTGACATGTTTTCTTTACTTCGATGCGCTCTCTGATTATTAGTTGGCCTTAGGATTTTGTATTGGGTCGGATTTTTCATTTCTATGGTTAGTGGAGCCCCTGTGACTCCCTCAATTAGCACTACCCAGCCCATGGTGTTTTATCATTCCATGGGGACGAATCCTTTTGTATTTCTGAATCGTATGTTGAATTATGATACTCAGCCAACACTTTGGGCCTCTAATCATTTTTCTCCTGGTACACCAGACATGTCTTCGCACTTGCCATCCTATGTCTCATCTTCTTATGTGAATCCCAGTTTTCCTTACGGGGGCATGATGCCTCCTTTTTCTCCCTTGTTGTTTGGTGGGAGTCATATCCCTCAACCAACTCTTATGATAGACAGTTTGAATCTTCCTTCTTATGGATCCAATCCTAGCTTCACTTTTCTAGGAGAAAGTGCTCAAATGGGCGGTCATTCTACTTATTACATCCCGTCCATATATCCTTCTTTCGCTATGTCGGTTCCTATGAACTCTTTTCCCATGGCCGACCTCCATCTGTCCTATGGTGTTTCATCCGTGGGGGAGTCACTTTTATAGTGTCGAAAACCCCCTTCATGAAGTTCCTTCATATGGGGGCAACATATATCCTCATGTAAATAACCCTTGTCATGTCACTTTCTCTTCGCATGTGACTTCCTTGGTGACGACGCCCTTACAACCCTTTATGAATCAATTTGGAGGAGGATACTATCATGTCCGACAAGGCGAGGGTGTATACTAGAACCCTCCATGACCTACAATTTCTGAAACTCAATCTTTCTCGGAACCTTGGTCTCAAATTTCATAAAGAGACGTTGCAAGTCATGCTAGAATCATAAGTCTAGTCATTGCGAGTCATACTGGAATTATATCACCAACCTCTGCTAATCATGTTAGAGATAGGCCAACAACCTCTGCAAGTGAGGTTGAAGACCAACAACCAACCTTTGTGTGTCATGCTGGAGGAATAAGGCTAGTCACTATTAGTCACACTACACATACATCACCAACCTATGCTAGTCATGTTGGGGATTCATCACTAACCTATGTAAATCATGTTGGATATGAGCTTCTAGCCTATGCAAGTCATGCTAAGAGCATGTCACTATCATTTCTAGTCATGTACCTTCTGAACAAGGGAGATTTCCACTCTCTCTGAGTACTCTCCCTCCAAGTCCTAGGGAGGTTTCATTTGACTGGAATGATCTTGTGGAGCATCGACTTCCTTCTTATACACCCTTCTAGATAAGAGGAATTCTTCGATATATTGTAGAAAAGGTAACCTCTACAAGTATTTTATCCTCCTCAACTTGAAAAGATTTGGGTTTTCCCAAACTTGTGTCAGTTGTTTGTGATTTGCTGACTTTCAACAGAAGTCCTGCATGGGAGCCCTGGCCTCCCCAATGATATGCTTCTTAGAATAACATCCCTCGGTCTTGGTTAGTCTCTTTTCCTACTTCATTAAAAAGAGAAAAGATTGTTGAGTGAACTTTTTTCTTTCACACTCGTTAATTGGATTTGAAAGAACGTCTATTTGGGGTAAGTTTAACCCTTTTTCGAACCAAGTAGACTAATTTCAAAAAATGAATACTCTAGTCACTAGTGGCTAGAAGAGTTCTACTAGGTATTGTTTTATACTTTTTTGGGCCTAGGGGACTAAACTTTTGGAAAATGACATTCTTTGGTGTTAATTTGTAATTTCACTCCATTATTCTACTTGCAATATTGAACCTATTCCCGGTTCCCTATTTCTCGCTATAAGATTACTACCTCAACAATTTGCATCTCTAGCCAAGAAAAGACTTTTTTATATCGTTTCCAGCTTGACACCCTATACCCCAAGACGAAACATTCCCCCTAGCGTCCACATCCTACATGAACTTCCTTGCATTGAGAATAAATACATTCCACTATTGGAACCAGTTCCTTACTCATGACACTCGTTTCCTCTCTTGTATGATAGAATTCATTTCTCTATAAAAAAACAAAAAAAGATGGGTTGGAAAAGAATATTATCTCATGTTGGTAGAAATCGTGTCGCCTTTGAAAAAAGCACAAAATTTTGAGTCCACTTGTCATCCAAAGTTTGGGTTTAGTATGACCTTAGGAAGTTGAGCTCATTACTTAGACTTTACTACTCTGACTGGTTACTCTTCTAGTCCCTATGGAGAGTTTGATTGGTGCCTCCTGCATCACAAAGTTTCATTATCAATTCTATGTTGCTGGAGTCCAGAATATGTATCATGCTCTTTTTCAAAGGATGTCTATAAGCCTATGTCTACCATTTCTTAGAACTCTTGACTTTGCATGTCGGTCATACTCTCAGTGTATCTCAGAGTCGCATGAAGTTGTAGTCCTACCATGCACCCTGGTCCTACTTTCATTATGGGTAGGTAACCTTGAACCCAATAGTCGACATCTCATCATTAGTCGTTGAATAGGGGGATTCCCTTGTCTTCAATGAAAATAAATATATTAACACATTGGGATTCATGCATTGTCCTCGATTCCATTAGCCTTATTGGTGGTTTCCTTGCCTTTCTCGAAAATTTTCCTTATTCGATTCTATTCAGAGGGTCTCTTCCATGCATTGCTTTCATCTAGTACATGTGAGAGACACACAGGTTCGTTGGTTCGTGAACATCGTCTTCATTTGAGTTCCTCCAAGTCATCAAGATATTGCTTTGTACCTTGGGTTGAATGATGAGATATTCCTTAATGCTCTCCTTTCACCGGGTCTCCTTCCATCGACTTTAGCTCATCTATTCTGGAAACGAGGCCTATAGTCCTATGAGTACCTAGAGGATTGCATCCATCAATGGCAGGTTCTCTCACCATCGAAAGTTGATAATACATCAATGTCTCCTCATCGATGGAATCTTCAAGTCTTCGACCTCAACACCTTTATTCACACTTGTAAGAATGTACCTGGTGCCTTTATATGTACTTTCGATAGGTTGTCTCACATTTGTTAACGTTATACCTTAATGACCGGTAATAAAACAAATTCTCATTATGTTCGGCCTCAACTCCTCTATTCACTTGATGTAGAATTGCACCTTTGGCGGATCGTGTAGAAGACTTGAAGACATCAGTTTATAGTCGCATCTTTCCTGAGTTATTGTTATCATTCATTGGACCAATACCTATATGAATTCAATTATCATGGGAGATCAGATTGTACTCCATTGTATACATACATCTTCAGATTGATTTTGAGATTGGTTTTCACTAGGCCTTGTTCGTGACTATGAAATCCTATGGCATGTATCTACTTTTTATTTCCTATTCATGGACATGAACAATTGTTTGGTATATTTCCACATGGATCTGTAGTGTAATTCAAATTGGAAGCCATGTGTACAAAGGCATTATGGATTGTAATATTATTATGAGAAACTAGTTCGTCTAGATGGGTCTCCATTACTCCACTTCTAAGAATATAATGTATTTCGGTCATTGCAGATACTCCTCTCACCTCACACATTAGGGGGAATATGTTATAGAAAGATTTGTCTCATCCCATGCAACTTGCTGAGAAAAACTTTTCCATTTTGCCTATGCAGACTCGAAGTCCCCTTTTCCAATTACCAGATATAAAAATAATATTTTTCCACATATAGGCACCCTAACAGCTATACAACATGTGTATACGTAGGTTGCACCATTACAACCTGCGTACATCGAGTTTTGTTCCCAAAATTAAAAAAATTGTGTCGGGTTTCCATGTCACGTCACGATATCCATGATCCTTGACCTTCCATATACTAGAAACATTCTGAATCGACCCTTCAGTTCCATTTTAAGGCTATAAATGGGCCATATCCAAGTTGTGGAAGATGAGAAGAATTCAACTTTCGAGAGAAGGTTACTCTGGAGAAATTATTCACTTCAGATTGAGTCTGCATCCCTTTGTCCTTTTAAGTATGGACGCATTGTTCAACCCCCAAGATCTTCCCTTTTTGATGGAGAACCTCATTGTATCTATTAAATGAGATTGTCTTTGGTTGAGGATTGAAGTGGTGGAGGCCCAGCTAGAAGGGACTTATTTTCTCGGTTTCAAGACATGCCGACATGGAAGTACTTAGTTTCTCGGTTTTGAGACATGCCAACATGGAATTGTTTCATTCACACACTTCTCTTAATCATATTTTAACTGAAATACTCTTTTCTCATCCAATTAATGTCTTGAAAATATTTGAATTGTTATTCCATGGGCATATTTGTTATGAATATTGATGGATTATGATATTATATGTGCCAACATTATATATTATCACCATATGCTTGCATATCTTGGTTGTTGAGGACAAGTTGCAGGTATATAGTTTTGACTCGAGCGCTTAACGATGGTGTTCATCGAACGTCTGGACGAGGTAGGCTCTTTATCCTATCTTGTTAGCATGTTTGTTTATATAGCCTAATTGAGATTATAGTTTATTTCTGCAGTCATTCCATCTATTGTGGTTTAACCCATGCCATAGATTAATTTTCCTCATAACATCTCTTCATTTTAAAGTTGAATACAAATGTTTAATAATACAATGTCCTTGTAATGAACATTTTTAGTTGACATGTTATGTATGATTATTTTGTTCATTATATAGATAGGGTCTCCACTTGTGGATGGAAATTCCATGGGTTTCATTGACAATCATTTGTATCCCACTCATAGGTTTGTTGATACATTTGTTCGTCAACCCTATTAGGACTCAAGGTTTTAAGGAAGTTGTGCATGTGGTCCACAAAGACCAAATATGAGTGATTTATAGAACAACCTAAAGGATCATGGGAAAGGATATGATGACCTCAGAAGTTAGTTAAGATTAGAAATATCTAGGAGTATATGGGGGTAGCATGCAGACATGCAAATCATGTAGGACTTTTATCGCTCAAGAGAGTGGAGGAGAGAAAGAGACAGATGAGGATTATAATAAAGAGTTGACCAGAATAGAAAGAGAGAGGTATGTCTAGTTTTTTCTGAGTCTGACACACATTTGTAATAGGCCTAGAACTCTGTAGGAATGAAAGAAAAGAGACTAGAGAACATGGTCGAGATCTTTGTTATGAGTTTTTTTATCTGAATACATCTTAAATGAATGATTGAAATATTAAGTCCTTTCTCTCAACATTCTTATGTGTATTATGCTTGGAATGCATATGCGTTTTACTTTCTTATGGAAAGTACTATTTTCTTTATTTATGGATAAATGAATGTATTGATACACGAGAGGTTTTACTGTGTGTGTAGTACCTTCGCATCTAACACAAGACTATCAATCTTTGTGATTCTCATGGCTTCTTATGTGAGACCTTCTTTAGTCCTAGAATAAATATTGGATATGTCAGGGCCTTGGGGTTTTATTGGTCAAGCTTGATGAACCCTCAGTCTTAAGCGACCTAGCAAGGAAGACACATTTACACAACAAAAGACTAAGAACCTAATAACCAATGTCGAAATTTGGAAACAAAGGTATAAGATTCTATGGAAATTTTCATGAAGTTTTCTTTGATGAGTTTCCTTGTTTATTGGATGAATGGTTGAATAGGTAGATAACCATTACCATTGCCCTGGGAGCCCAAAAACCATTGGTATGGAACGAGACTATAGTTAATAGGCTGAAATATGTGGAGAATAAGTGGGCTCGAGAAATCAACTTCTAGTTCTATCATGTTAAGGAAGGATACATTGTTGAGTTCATCATCGAATACAATGATTCTTTCAACGAAAATGAAAGAAAATTTGCAGTCTTCCCTAGAAAATGATTGTTGGAGGAAATCCGCTTATGAATCAAGATGTTGTTTGTAGAGAAGGGGATAATGTGGATGGATCCTAATAGGATGTGCGATTAGACCCCCTCATGTAGAGGGAGGGGATGGGAAGAAGGGGGGAAAAGAGAGGGACAAAATGGATCGAGTGGGATGGATCCATAAGATGACAACATGAACTAAGAATAGAATGGAAGAAGAAGAAGAGAGAAACAATTGAGAGGTACAAAACAAGAGTTTAGCTAAGAAGAAAAGTTGAACAAAGGATCATAAATAAGATAGAAATGGGTGAAGGACAAGGGGTCAAAACTAGAATGAAGAGATAAAGGAGATATCGCTAGGAGGATGTGAGGGAGATAACTCAGTGCCTAGGTGAGTAAAAAAGGAGATAGGTCGTTGAAGAGGTATGACATTAAAGAAATATCATAAGACTATGCATACTCCATTTTGTGAGTTCTACAAATCCATGGTGCATGACTTGAACAACTTTCAACCACTTCAATTGATGTAGGAGCACACTGCAGATGCGTTCGAGGTCTAGGAAGAAGATAAGGGTGGCGACCATGGAGGTACTAAGAAAGGAGAATACCAAGGTCTAGGAAGAACATAAGGGTGGCAATCATGGAGGTGCTCAGAAAGGAGGATACCAAGGAGATCTCAGAGAAGTGTATGGACAAAGAAGAGGATAAGGAAATGGTAGTGGGGGAGGAAGACCACATATTTTCTTTAATTGTGGTGAAGTGGGCCATGTCTCACAATTTCATACCAAACCACACTATAACATCCACAATTATTAAATATTTTATTTAATAACTTCCATTTATGAAAATTCGTATTGACTGTTATTATTTGAATGTTTAAGCAAGATTTTAACTTGCCAAATGTCCTTCTTGGATGGACACACATGTTAGAGAATTTTTTTTAATATAATAAATGTAAGAAATAGAGGAATGCGTGTTGCTATATCAACTGATGGCCAAAGACACAGGTGTTGCATTTCGAACCCTAACAAGTGGATACAGTTTCACAACTAAGTTTTAATTTAAAAAACTATACAGTCATTAGTAAATGTGTTTATTAGATAAAAATAAAAGCGTTTAACCCACAACCTTTACTATTCTACCCAAGAACCGGTTCGGAAAATGCTATTTTAAACTAGCTTAATGGTTAGACACCTCTGTATTTAAAACATTAAAACCCTATGATAGAGAATTCAAAATTCTCAGGCGATAGACAAAATGCGAATGAAACACACAGATGGAAACACATCTAAACCGTGAATTCATGGATTCATAAAAATCTTGAGGAAAATAACAATATCAAGCCTACATTATCTCTTTTATAGATTAATATTACCTGATGAAGAATAACATCGACATAGGAAGAGAGGAAAATCACCGGTCACTGCAACATTCCTTGCATAATGACTGGACGGGAAATCAAAGGATTTTTCAGAGTCGGTAGAAATGGAACGTCACCTCGTTTGACAGTTTTAAAGAAACTCGAGCTTGTACAAATTACAAAGTATTGGAGATTCATATTAATCTAGGTTTTTTTTAATATGGAGAAACATTTTTTTTGTATTTTTTTATTTATGTTATTATGAGAATTGAATTTTAGTAAGAAGAATAACAACCATTAAAACTACACTTAATTAACAATCAATCTAAATTGTTTAGTAAACCATGTGAGAGTATAATTGTGGACCCGTTTGATTGGTAAAACCATGTGATGGGAGACCATGCGTACAATGAATTAAATAGGTAATGAAGCGGTATTCACCTCAACGGTCTGATCGCGTTAACTAGCTGGAAGTGACCCATGAAAGTCATGCCAGTGAAGTGCTTGGTTCGAATCTATAGAATTAAACGCTACCAGTGTATTACCTTTTCATTTGTTTGACATAACACTAACAAAATCCGGCGAGGGTATAGACTTGTTTCTTGTCATGGAAACATTATGGCTTGAATAATTTAAGGTTAGTATACATTATAGTAATATAATGTTGGCTCTCACAGAAAATTTTTAATTGGAAGACATAAGAAATATTAACTTCAAGAAAATAGTATACATAATAAATATTCATTATAGG
>SNQJ01S0062085.1:23228-37300 GCA_010110895.2 Picea sitchensis
TATAAACATAGATTTCACTCACATATATTCCTCATAACGAACAGAAAAATGGGGACCATTACAGCTTCCTTTTAGTCAAGTACAATGCATCAGAAAAAAAATCATTTAAACCATGAATGGAAATTGTTCTAGTTCGGATTTAACAGATACATGACATTGGATCAAAACATTCAAACAGGAAGTGGGAAGAAATCGTACAGATCCGATTTAATCAGATACAATACCCCAGATGGAAAAAGGGTCATAGAGATAGAGAATGTAACTTAATCCAGTTCAGATTCAATAGATACATAACATCAAAAGACATAGCAATTCATAATGGAGAAGGGAAAATTAACATATCTGAATCCAATCTGCGGGAAGACAAAGGGAACAACCACGTTCCTCCCAATCGTAGAACAGGGAAGCCAAATCTACTTGCTCGATTCACCCCCTATCCTAACCATGAATCCATGAGGGCGAACTTGGAAACTCCTCCTTAGCTATGTCCTTCAATTCCAACAGTTATCCTCTTGCCTCACACTTACTCAACAATGTCATAATAGCAAGGTGAGTCTATTTCAACAAGCTCCTCTTGCCTCACACTCAATCTGCAGTGTTCATAACAACAGAGAGCTCAGGAATCCTTTCCGAGCATACTTGGTAGCGTCCTGCCTCCTCGTATATGCTATATATTTATTTTCTTTGCCCAAGTCTTTTCCCTCCTTTGGGGGATTTTCACAGCTTTCTTAATCCCTAATTTTCAGGGGCTTCTAGTGGCCAAATATCTGATTTTCCACTTGTAATCATCAGCCCAGAGGAAGTTCCAACTTGTTCCCCACTCATGGAGTCATGGTCAGCTGATTTTTAACATGGTTGTTCCATTTGTCCTCCTGCAGTTAATATAAATGTTATGTTGGGATACAAGTGTCATAGTCAAATAGTTAGTTGAGTCCAAACATATCTCTACCCAACAGTCACAATAATTAAATACAATTATTAAATTCGAAATTTGGAATTTCCATAAATGGAAAAAAATTTCTAGATTCGAATTTGCCTAAAACGGAAATAAATTTTCAATACACAAAATAAGAAATATTTTATTTTTGGGGGATGTCACATCCTTTCCCCCTTCAGTAAAACAATTTCCTCAGTGTTTGTTCCTTTCCTGGAATAGGATTGGATGAGATTTCCGCAAATATCCCTCGAATTCCCAGGTGGCCTCCTCAGGGCTAAAGTGCTTCCATTGCACCTTTACCTGAGTGACGGCTCTGTTCCGAAGTGTTATTTCTCTCCAGTCCATAATGCGTAGGGGTTCCACCTGGAACTCACCCTCGGGTTCCACCTACACCAATTTCCAATCAATCATATGAGTAGGGTCATGAATACACTTTTTCAACAAAGAAACATGAAATACATTATGAACTCTTAGATTAGCTGGAAGTGTAAGTTGATATGCTATGGGTCCAATTCGAGCTAGTATCTCGAAGGGCCCACAAAACCTGGGTGCCATCTTGGCACAGTTCCCCAACTTCAATGAGATTTTTTGGGCTTTGACCTTCAAATAAACATGGTCTCCCACTTGAAATTCCAAGTGTCTTCTTTTTTGATCCGCATAGCTCTTTTGTCTGTCCTGTGCTTGTTTCAAGTTCTGTTGTACTTTATTTACCATGTTCTCCATTTCTTGGAGCATCTCTGGTCAAACCATGAGACTGTCAGCTGGGTTATCCTAGTTAATTGGAGTTGTACACCTTATGTTGTACAGTATTTTGAAAGGGCTCAACTTAGCCGAAGTTTGGTACCCATTGATATATGCAAATTCTACCAAGTGTAGGTAGTCTTCCCACTTGTTTGGCTTTGTTCTTACATACATGTGGAGCATATCCTCTATGATTTGATTTGTCCTTTCGGTCTGTCCATTCGTTTGTGGATGATAACTTGTACTGAAATTCAAATTAGTATTTAGCCCTGTAAACAATTCCTTCCAAAAAGCGGATGTGAATTTTACGTCTCTTTCTAAAATCACCATTTTAGGAATACCATGCAGTCTAAAATTTTCTTTCATGAATATTTCATCAATGTTAATAGCTTTAAAAGTAGACTTTATAGGAATAAAGTGTGCAGACATACTGAGTTTATCGATTACAACCATGATTGAATCATTTTGTTTCTGAGTTTTAGGCAAAACTGTTATAAAGTCCGGCGATATGTTCTCCCATTTCCATTCTGGTACTGGTAATCGTTGTAATAGGCTGGTTAGATGTTGGTGTTCAGCCTTAACCTGTTGACAATCTTGGCACCTAGCCAAGTACCCCATTGTTTCTCCCTTCATATTAGGCCAGTAAAATAGTTTTCTGAGTGTTGTTATTGTTTTTTGGTAACCTGGATGGCTAGAGTATGGTTTCTTATTCACTTCATCTAAAATAGTTAATTTTATCTCTGCTGAATCTGGTATGTAAAGTCTGTTTTAAAATCCTAATAGTCCCTTCTTGTTGATACTTATATTTGGTTTATCTGAGTTTGCGATACTATTTTGAAATTCTGTCATTATCTTAGTGTAATTTCCATCGTTGATGCCTGTCGTCCTTATTCTTTGTTCCAGATTACTTTCTTCCCTGCTGATGTTTATCTCAAATAACCCATGAATTCTGCGGCTTAAAGCATATGCTACTTTATTTTCCTTACCCTTGATATGTCAGACCTCGAAGTCAAATTCGCTCAAGAAGGCTAGCCACCTTACCTGTCTTGCATTAAGGTCTGGTTGGTTAAACAGATATTTCACTCCGCTATTATCCATCAATAGTAAGAATTTTCTGCCCATTATATAGTGTCACCACATTTTTAAAGCATGTATTACTGCTGCTAATTCTAATTCATGAGTCACATAATTTCGCTCATGTTCCTTTAATTTTCGGGACTCATAACAAATCACATGCCCTTCCTGAGTTAGAACACCACCTAGTCCCTCTTTACTTGCATAAATGCATACTGTGAAGTCTTTATCTGTGTCTGCTACATTCAAAATGGGTGCTGATGTCAATAATTCGTTTAGCTTGTTAAAACTGTCTTGACACTTTTGCGACCAGTTAAACTTGGTCCCTTTCTTTTGTAATGACATGATAAGGTAGGCTATCTTGGAGAACCCTTCTATAAATCTGCGATAATATCCAGTGATTCCCATGAATGATTGGATATCTGCCACATCCTTAGGCACTGGCCATTCCATAATGGCTTTTATCTTTTCCGAGTCTACGGCAATACCTTCCAAGGAAATGACATGTCCAAAATATTGTATTTCTCTTTGATAAAAGTCATATTTGTCGAATTTTGCGTAAAGTTTGTGTTTCCTTAGTGTTTGCAGAACTATTCATAAGTGTTCATCATGTTCCTCCTCTGTTTTAGAATAGACCAGAATATCGTTGATAAATACTACTACGAACTTGTCTAAGTACTGGCTAAAAATGCTATTCATCAAGCACATAAATGTGGTTGGTGCATTAGTGAGTCTGAAAGGTATGAATACAAACTTGTAGTGTCTGTATCTTATTCAAAAAGATGTTTTGTTATGTCCTGGTCCTTTATATTAACTTGATAATATCTTAATCGTAAATCCAATTTTGAGAAGATCTTAGCCCCACCAACTTGATCGAACAGATCATTTATCCTGGGTAAGGGGTATTTGTTCTTAATGGTCACTTTGTTCAGTTGTCTATAATCGATACATAGTCTTAGAGTACCGTCTTTCTTTTTCACAAAGAGGATTGGTGCTCCCCATGGCGAGACACTTGGTATGATATACTCTTTGTCCAACAATTCTTGTAATTGTATTTTTAATTCTGTCAGTTCTGGTAGACTCATTTGGTAGGGTGCTTTTGAGATAGGGGATGATCCGGGTAGTAAGTCTATGGAGAAATCTATTTCTCTCCTAGGAGGCAATTCTGGTATCTCATCAACAAACATGTCTCTGAATTCACGTAGGACAACAAAGTCTTCTAACTTGGGCTTATCTTATTTTTCTAATAGATTCGTTACTTGGATGGCGTAAACTTGACATCCCTTTATAATACATTACTTGAGTTGTATCACTGAGACTTGTCTGACTGATATAGGTTTTGGTATGCCTTGGGTTGTTCTAACAGTGCCAAACTTATCTTTATAACTAAGTATCTTTGTATAACAATATAGTACTGCTTTGTGTTGTTCCAACCGATCCATCCCAATAATCATATCATAAGACCCTAGTGGTAGGATGTTCAGATTGGTCCTTATCTTTTGACCATCTAAGCTGAACTCAAGGTTAGAAATAAAGTTAACTACCTTTCTTTTAGCACCTATTGCTAGTTGTACAAGCCAAGATTTTTCGTGCTTTTGTTTCTTAAGTTTGTTCAATTCTACTACATCAGGAGTAATATAACTTAATGTAGCTCCAGGGTCAATTAAAACAGATATTCGAGTGTCATGGATTTTACCTTCGATTTCTACCACCGATGACTGGTGGTCAGCTTGTCGACCATCTATGGATGCATTTATCTGATGCAGACTTTTTCCCATGTCACCCACTATCGAGGCTTCCTACAAATTGTGAACAACAGTTCTGTTTGCTGCAATTAAATGTGGGCATTTCCTCCTTAGATGAGGTTCTCCACACTCCCAACACTTTAGTGTCTCGCGAGAGTTGTCCCAAAAATTCTTCGTTCCCAGGTTTACTGGTTTACCGCTACCTTGTGTATTCCGATGATTGGAGTGAAAATCTTTCCTTGGGAAACCTTTTGTTGCATTCTGATAAGTAGTTGGCTAGTATGTCTTCTTCCGTTGGTTTATTCCATATTGCTTCTTATCCTTCCAGATCTTGGGAAACTCTACCCGTTGTTTATACTGGTCATATCACATTCGTTCTTTCCTGAACGCCTCACTCAAGGATTTGGGGTTGTCAAATTCAATTCTATCCTTGTAGGACTGTGGTAAACAACTTAAGAATCGTTGGATTTTTACCTTATCCTCCCGGATGTATGGTACAAACTTTAGTAGTTCCATAAATTTATTTATAAGGTCCTCCATCATCATTTGTCTGACTCGTAACTCATAGAATTCTTTCGTCTTCCTTTCATAATAGCTTTCAGAAAGGTATTGTTTCTTAAAATACTTCTTAAAGTCGGACCATTCCAACTGTTTCTCCTTTAGGCCCTTGGCAAATTTCAAGTCCTGCCACCAAATGATGGCCTTCCCCTTTAGATTGTAGATGGCCATTCTGACCTTCATGTTGCTGGAATAGTTGTAGATATGGAAGTATTTTTTGATGTCCAAGAACCATGCCTCGACTTCTTCTCCTATCCTAGATTCGCCATCAAAGGTAGCTGGTTTAATCTTTTTAAATTCTCCTTCAAGGTGGTCTGTTTGTTTTCTTTTTTTGTCTGGTATGGTTTTGTCTTCAGCTGAAGGTGTCCCTTCAGACGAACTATCTCCTTTTTCTGTTTTTGCACCAGAATTCTTGGAGGCCCTTTTGCTGACCTCCTCCTCATGACTAACATCTTTTGGGCTTTTCTTGGTCACTATACTACGCAACAAGACTTCATTTATCTTATGTTGTTCCTGCTGTGCTTTCTTCAATTTTTCATTGTTGGCCTTGAAAACCTGTAGTTCAACAATAAGGTTCCTCATTGTTTCCAACACCTCTGTGAGTGAACTTCCATCACTATTCTATCTCGGATCTCTAGAAGGTCCTTGCTGCGGATTCCCTTCCATCCTGATTTCTGCACCTTCTTGAGCTGCCATTATTCAACACAAAACATAAAAGCTTTTTGTTTGTAATCCACAAGATTTATTAGTTTTTTCATAAATCATAATATATACTAAGAAATTAATGTGGCCGTATTCAGGCCCAGTGTTGTAAATTTTTCTCTGATACCATATGTAATGTACCTCAAAAATCACCATAAAAAAAAATTATTTGTACATTTATCCTTGAAAAGTTTTGAGGTCTCAAGAAAGTAGGCTTTCTATTATAAAGCTTGAGTGTGAAAGTTTTGTTAGAGACCTTACTGTCGTTGATTGTATTTACTATGAAACTTAAACTTCCTCCTCAATGGTACAATAATGTATATTCCTCCCTTCACTGTTATTTAAAATCTTAAGAAAATTACCAATATTTTCCTTATTTGATGATGTCTATAACACCATCATGGATTTAACTATAACAAGTCCGTTACTTCCATACTTCTAATCGAGAGGAAGATTCTCCAAATCAACACACAACAACTCTCGAAGTCGCGAAAAGTGACCAACATGTCGGAATTTCGGAGTTCGGGATTTCGCGAGTTCAACAATCAAATATAAACACACAACCACTCCCGAAATCGTGAGAACTGACCAGCACTTCGGGATTTCGTGAGAACAACATTCAATCGTCAATACAAGGCAATTCCCGAAATCGCGAAAAGTGACTAGCACTTCAGGATTTCAGAGTTCAGGATTTCGCGAATACTACAATCGAACATCAATACACAACAATTCCCGAAATCGCAAATAGTGTAAGGTGACATCCATATTTCGGGATTTCAGAATTCGGGGTTTTAGGGTTTCAAATGTCAAACAACAGCACAAAACATTTCCCGAAGTTCTGAAAAGGTAAAGGTGGGACCCGCATTTTTGGGATTTCGGAATTCAGGGTTTCAAATGTCAACAACAACACAAAACATTTCCCGAAGTTCTGAAAAGGTAAAGGTGGGACCCGTATTTTCGGGATTTCAGAACTCGAGGTCTTGGGGTTTCGTGAATACAAAATTCAAAACATCAACACAAACCATTTCCCGAAGTTTCGAAAAGATAAAGGTGAGACTAGTATTTCGGGATTTCGGAACTCGGGGTTTCGTGAATACAAAAGTCAAAATATCAACACAAAATTTTTCCCGAAGTTCCGAAAAGGTAAATGTGAGACTAGCATTTCGAGATTTTGGAACTTGGGGTTTTGGGGTTTCGTGGATACAAAAGTCAAAATATCAACACAAAACATTTCCTGAAGTTCTCATAAGGTAAAGGTGAGACCCGTATTTCAGGATTTTGGAATTCGGGGTTTCGAGGTTTCCACTTCTCAAACCTATCCTGCAACAAATACCAAAATGCGAAAGAAAGGTAAAAGGATTAGCAGTTTGGGGTTACGTAATTTCTTAAATTCGTCATAAAACTTAACTGTGGAAAACCATTTAAACAAAACAAGGAAGGCATAATGAAAAACAAGAATTATTTTGATAGACATCAACTCTCAAGATTGTTTAGCATTTGATAAAACAAAGGGGTTTTCCAGATCCCTTCAATTTCCAAAATTTGGTCCTTTACAGGTGCCCTCACTTTCGTTCTGTGAGACAATAGGCGTGGAAGGATTCAATATCCATTTACCTAACAGAATTCTGAAGGTCTAACTAAATATCTTTATACGCATATACTTTGCAGAAGGGGTAACATAGGATAACAATTTCTGTATAGGGTAATCTCTATTGTATTCACTTAGAGACGCTTTTAATCAGTGTATTACATGTTAATAGTGCTAGATTTGTGCATCTAGTAAATGCAAGAATCATTCTAGTAGATGTATTATGAATATATATATATATATATATATAAACACAAATTTCACTCACATATATTCCCCATAATGAACAGAAAAATGGGGACCGTTATAGCTTCGTTTTAGTCAAGTACGATGCATCAGAAAAAAAATCATTCAGACCACGAATGGAAATTGTTCCAGTTTAGATTTAATAGATACATGACATCGGATCAAAAAATTCAAACATGAAGTGGGAAGAAATCTTACAGATCCGATTTAATCGGATGCAATACCCCAGATGCAAAAAGGGTCATACAGACAAAGAATCTAACTTAATCCAGTTCAGATTCAATAGATACATAACATCAAAAGACATAGTCATTCATAATGGAGAAGTGAAAACTAACATATTTGAATCCAATCTGCGAGATGACAAAGGGAACAACCACATTCCTCCCAACTGTAGAATAGGGAATCCAAATCTACTTGCCCGATTCACCCCCTATCCTGACTATGAATCCATGAGGGCAAACTTAGAAACTCCTCCTCAGCTATGTCCTTCAATTCCAACAGTTATCCTCCTACCTCACACTTACCCAATAATGTTCATAACATCAAGGCGAGTCTGTTTCAACAAAATCCTCTTGCCTCACACTCAATCCGCAGTGTTCATAACAGCAAGAGAGCTCAGGAATCCTTTCCCAGCATACTTGGTAGCGTCCTGCCTGCTTGCATATGTTATATATTTATTTTCTTTGCCCAGGTGTTTTCCCTCCTTTGGGGTATTTTCACATCTTTCTTAATCCCTGATTGTCAGGGGCTGCCAATGGCCAAATCTCTGATTTTCCACTTGTAATCATCATCCTAGAGGCAGTTCCAACTTGTTCCCCACTCATGGAGTCATGGTCAACTGATTTTTAACATGGTTGTTCCATTTGTCCTCCTGCAGTTAATATAAATGTTTTGTTCGGATACAAGTGTCATAGTCAAATAGTATTTGAGTCCAAACAAATATCTGCCCAACAGTCACAATAATTAAATACAATTATTAAATTCGAAATTCAGAATTGCCATAAATGGAAAAAAATTTCTAGATTCAAATTTGCCTAAAACGGAAATAAATTTCTAGCACACAAAATAAGAAATATTTTATATTTGGGGGATGTCACAGTGCACCCTCGTCCGATACCTGCAAGGAACTCATGTCAATAACATGTGTAGGATCACTAATATAATGTCTCAAAATAGATACGTGAAAAACATTGTGCATATGCCTTAAAGAATCCGACAAGGCTAGTCAATAGGCCATGGGCCCCTTCCTTTCCAAAATATCGAAGGGTCCCAAGAACCTAGGAGAGATATTAGAACCCTTTCCAAACTTGATCAAACTCTTATGCTATTTCACTCGCAAGAATACTCTATCACCAACTTCATAACTACGATTTACATGACACACATCGACATAACTCTTTTGTCGATTGTGCACTTCATTTATCCTTTGTCTTATGGTTTTTATTTGGTATTTCATTTCTTGGATCGCTTCAAGTCCCACTAGGAACCTATCCTCAAGCCAATCCCAACTTAAAGGCATCTGACACGGTCGCCCGTAAAGTTACTCGAAAGGCGCCATCTTATTGGTGTTTTGATAACTCTTGTTATATGAAAACTCTACCAGTGGCAAGAATTCTTCCCAATTCTTATGTTGGTCCATTACGTACATATTCAACATATCCTCCAAGATTTGGTTTGTTCGTTTGGTCTTCCCATCTGTCTCCAGGTGATATGTGGTACTAAAGTTAAGTTGGGTTCCCAAGGCCTCTTGGAAACTAGTCCAAAATCATCCTGTAAACATTGATCGTCTATCTGATATAATCCTCTTAGGCACGCCATACAGCCTCACAATCTCACTGATGAAAAATCTTTCTATATCAGGTGTCTGATACATCGTACACACAAGAATAAAATGATCACTCTTCATCAGAGTGTCTACTACAACAAAAATCGAGTCATGTCTCCTTGCAATCAATGGCAATCCAGCAATGAAATCCATCAAAATGACTTCCCATTTCGATTTCATAATAGCATGTGGTTGTAGTAATCATGTAGGAGGTCTATGTTTATCCTTCACCTATTGACATTCTAGACATCTTGCCATGTATTTGAGTATGTCTACCTTCACTCCTTTCCAGAAGAATAAGGGCTTAAGGCCTGCCCTCATCTTCGTGACTTCAGGATGAGCCATGTACACTTCTCTATGAGCCTCGTTTACGATCAAGCTCCTCAACTCATCATTGGGTGGTCTGCAAATTCAACTTTTAAATCTCAATAATCCGTCTTTGTCCACAATAAATCCATCAAATTTTGGCACCATCATTTTGTTTTGTCCGATAAAATCCTTGACCTCTTTGTACCAGTCATCGACATGCTGTAAAGTTAGGATCTTTTCATGTAGATTCGTCTGAAGAGGCATCACCGAAAATATGTGTGGTCTCTGAATCAATGCATCCACCACTATGTTCATTGTTCCTTTTATATAAGTAATCTCGAAATTGTACTCACTAAGCAATTACGACCAACGTCGTTGTCACGCGTTCAAGTCTCTTTGTATAAAGATTTGTTGTAGACCACAGTGGTCTGTTTTAGTTTAAATTTTAGCTCAATAAGGTAGTGTCTCTAAACTCTCAAGGCATAAACAATGGCTAACAACTCCAAATCATTCATCGCATAGTTCTCCTCATGCCTTCTCAACTTTCTTGAGGTGTAAGCGATCACTCAACCGTCTAGCATCAAGAATCTGTCCAAGCCTTCTTTGGATGCGTCAGTGCATACTAAGAAGTTTGAGTCCATGTCAAGGACCTTTAGTATCAATGTTGTTGTCAACCACTCCTTGAGCCTCTAAAATGCCTCCACACATTTCTCGGTCCAAACAAACTTCTTGTTCTTCTTTTTCAATTCCGTGATTGGATTTGATATTTTCAAAAAACCCTCAATGAACCATCGATAGTATCCCGCTAAAATCATGAAGCTATGCACTTCTGGGACATTGATCGGTGCAGGCCATTCCATAATAGCCTTGACCTTTGTTGGACCCACAATGATACCTTTGTCGAAGATGACATGCCCTAAGTAATGAATATTTGATTGATAAAACGAGCATTTGGACAACTTCCCATACAATTTGTTCTCTCGTAGACACTGTAGTACAATGCACAATTTCTCGTCATTATCCGCCATCATCCTAGAGTAAATCAAAACATCGTCAATGAATACTTGGATGAACTTGTCCAAGTATTTACGAAACACCTCGTTCATCAAACTCATAAATACCCCTGGGGAATTCGTCAATCCAAATGGTAAAACAGTAAATGCATAATTTCCAAACCTCATATTAAAAGATGTCTTAGAGATGTCATCCTCCTTGATCTATAATTGGTGATACCCTCATCTCAAATCGATTTTTGAAAACACCATCACGCCTTTCATCTGATCAAATAGATCATCAATTCTGGCAACGAATATTGATTCTTGATCATTTCCTTGTTCAATTGATGGTAGTTAATGTAGAGCTTCCATGACCCATCCTTCTTCTGTATGAAAATAACAGGCACCCCCCATGATGACACACTCGAATGTATAAGTCCTAGGTCCAACAACTCCTTCAATTACATTCTCAAATCCTGTAACTCTAGGTTCAACATCCGATAAGGTGTTCTTGTGATCGATTCAGTTCCCAGTTTTAGGTCGATGGTAAATTCCAATTCCTTCTCTAGCGACATCCCAAGTAAATCCTCAGGGAATATGTCCACAAACTCTCATACTACCGGTAGGTTTTCCAGTCCTTCTACCATGCTTTTTTCATTTAATGAAATTATCACATACAAATGGAATCCCTTGCGCATGCTCTTCCGTAGTTGCATGGAAGAGATGAACCTCAGGGAAACTCCCTAGTTCCAACCTAGTATTACACATCTTTTTCCCTCATCATCCACCAAGCTCAACTGTTTCATCTTACAATTGAGTATCACATCATGTGATTCCAACCAATCCATACCAATCATGACATCAAAAGACCCTAAGGTTTTGACGTACAGTTGGGACCTAGTGACAAAATATCCCAAGTTAAGGTTACACCCCGTAACCTTCCCTCCAACTTTCATTTTGTCTCCTGAAGCCATTTCTACAAAGACAAAGTCGTCATGTTCGATTTCCTTTACCTTAATTATTTTTAGCGTTGTACTAGAAATAAAAGTCTCGGTAGCACCTAGATCTATACAAATACTAAGGGTCTGGTTAGCAACAGTACCTGACATCTCAAGCATAGTTGAATGGTGCTCTACGTGGCATATTTTCACTATTGCATGAATCCGATGGGACTTGCCCAAATATCGCACGATACTGGGTCCATCTAATTCAGATGCCCTAGTCCTATCCACTAGGCAATCACACTAGTAATGTGGCTCCCCACATGTCCAACACCCTTTCTTCAGTCCAGTACTCTTGGTACCCAAAGTAGAAGCTAACGAACCACCGGTCTGGAACCTTGGTTTGTTCTAGTGAACAGGCCTAAACTGTTGTTGTTGTTGTCGATGTTGTTGTAGGTGTTGTAGTCCGCCGTAAGGATTCTGCAGTTGAGGCATCAGTTGTCGAGGTGTAGTGAAAGTTTATCCTCTCTGGAATCCACGATATCCTGGGGAATGACTAGCTGGTGTCTGATGTTGTTGTGCACCAAATGACACTTGCCCTGTTGGTATTGTTGGAGTCCTTCTCTAACCCTCGTTGATAATCTCCTCCTCTGCTATGAGGGCCTTCTGGAAAACATCATGTAAGGTTTGAGGCTTCAGAATCCTAACCTTTTCACGAATGCTGACATTAAGGCCAAACACGAACTTGTTGACCTAAAGATTCTCATTATTCAGGTGCAAAGCATACCAAAGTAGCTCCATAAAACGGGCCTCGTACTCAGGCACCATACGACCTCCTTGTCGCATGGCGTTGAACTCGTTGGGATAGCGCTCAATGAATTCCCCAGATAGATACCTCTCCTGGAACTGTTCCTCAAACAATTCCAATGAAATGTCTTCAAATACCATGTTCAATTGCGTTAGGAGCATCTTACACCATAGAAGAGCGCTCCCCTTCAGTTGAAATACTGCAATGCAGACCTTCATGTTGGAGGTATATTCGTGAAGTGAAAAGCACATTACCGTATTCTCCAACCATGCCTCGGCGGCTACGCCATCCAAGGCACCAAATAACTTAGGAAACTTGACCTTCTTGAGTTCTTACTGAATGGTACCTATGACATCCCCAAAAATAAAATATTTTTGAAATTTAAATTTGTTGGAAATTTATTCCGTTTTTAGTAAATTCAAATTTCAAAACTTTTTTCCATTTATGGAAATTCCGAATTTCGAATTTGATAATTGTAATTAATTATTATGATTGTTGGGCAGAGATCTGATTAGAGCCAACTAACTATTTGACTATGACACTTGTATGAAAACATAATATTTTATATTGATTGCAAGAGGCCAAATGGAACAACCATGTTAAATTTAGCTGACCATGACTCCATGAGTGGGGAACATGTTGGAACTACCTCTAGGATGATTGTTACAAGTGGAAAATCAGTGATTTGGCCATTGGAATCCCTTGAAAATCAAGGATTTAGAAAGCTATGAAAATTCCCAAGGGAGGGAAAAGACCTAGGCAAATGGATAAATAACATATGTGAGGAGGCAGGATGCTGCCAAGTATGCTAGGAAAGGAGACTATTGATTTTTTTTTTCCTTCTTGTTATGAACACTATGGGAGTGTGAGGCAAGAGGAATCTGTTGGAATTGAAGGACATTGTTGAAGAGGATATTTCAAGTTCCCCCTCATGGATTCATGGTCGGGCTAGGGGGTGAATCAGGCAAGTGATTTTGGCTGCCCTATTCTACGGTTGGGAGGAACGTGGTTGTTCCCTTTGTCTACCCATAGCTTGATTCAGATATGCTATTCTACCTCTCTCTAGTTAAATGTTATGTTCTGCAAGTTGTTTTACTTCTATGAATGAATTTCTGGTCGAATGTTGCGGTGAGGAAAGACCTACCAAATACTTCCTAATCAATTAGCTAGGAATGTACTTGTTTTATTAAGATGGGGTATTGTGTAAATACTAAGGACATTTTATGTATCAACTAAGTAAGACAAGTTCTGCAAAGGTTATTACTCTTACAATAGTATAGACTATCGGTTGCTCCTTTTTTTAATTAATTATGTTGAGTAAGAAAAATTTAATTGTTTGCATGATGTGATTAAGTCAAGCATACCAATATCTATGACTAATTGTATTTCTTGTTGGTGACTGAAGTATATAAGAGTCTCCATTAACGAACCCGCAAGTTCAATTTTCATGGTAAATACATCCTGCAATACTGATATTATTTTGATATGCAAATAGAACATGTAGAGTTATATTACAAACATATATACATTATGCAATGGAAGTTCGGTACAAGCGATACATTGAAACTGAAGTGAACTGGATAAAACAGAGTCAGGGAAC
>SNQJ01S0062085.1:37310-66068 GCA_010110895.2 Picea sitchensis
TTTTCCCGGTTGAGGGTTTCCGGTAAAGATCTCTGTGTATTATGTGTATGAGCCATTGATTAATTTCTGTATTGCTTAAGAATATATATGCATTGCTTTACTTCGCAGGTTTAAAACTCACAAATAGCAAAGTACTTGGCTAGCTTCCAAGATTGTCAGTGGGTTAATGTCGAGCACCAACATTCAGCTGGCCTATTACAGCCATTACCAGTACCAGAATGGAAATGGGAGACCATATCACTAGACTTTATAACAAGTTTTCCTAAAACTCTGAAACAAAATGATTCTATCATGGTTGTAATCGATAAAATCAGTAAGTCTGGACACTTTATTCCTTTAAAGTATACTTTTAAATCTATAAACATTGTTGAAATATTCATGAAAGAAATTTTTAGACTGCATGGTATTCCTAAAATGGTGATCTTAGATAGAGACGTAAAATTCACATCCACTTTTTGGAAGGAATTGTTTGCAAGGCTAAATACTAATTTGAATTTCAATACGAGTTATCATCCACAAACGGATGGACAGACTGAAAGGACAAAGAAAATCATAGAGGATATGCTCCACATGTATGTAAGAACAAAACCAAACAAGTGGGAAGACTACCTGCACTTGGTAGAATTTGCATATAACAATGGGTACCAAACTTCGACTAAGTTGAGCCCTTTCGAAATACTGTATGGAAGAAAGTGTACAACTCCAATTAGCTGGGATAACTCAACTAACAGACTCATGGTTGGACTAGAGATGCTCCAAGAAATGGAAAACATGGTAAGGATGGTACAACAGAACTTGAAAGAAGCACGGGACAAACATAAGAGCTATGCAGATCAGAAAAGAGGACACTCGGAATTTCAAGTGTTAGACCATGTTTATTTGAAGGTAAAAGCTCAAAAAAGCTCGTTGAAGTTAGGGAACTGTGCCAAGTTGGCACCCAGGTTTTGTGGGCCCTTTGAGATACTAGCTTGAATTGGACCCATAGCATATCAACTTGCACTTCCAGCTAATCTAAGAATTCATAATGTATTTCATGTTTCTTTGTTGAAAAATTATATTCATGACCCTACTCATATGATTGATTGGAACTTGGTGCAAGTGGAACCCGAAGGCAAGTTCCAGGTGGAACCCCTGCGCATTCTGGACCGGAGAGAAATAACACTTTGGAACAAAGCCATCGCTTAGGTAAAGGTTCAATGGAAGTCCTGAGGAGGCCACTTGGGAGTTGGAGGGAGATTTGTGGAAATCTCATCCAATCCTGCTTCAAGAAAGGAACAAACACTGAGGATAGTGTTTTACTAAAGGGGGAAAGGATGTGACATCCCCAAAAATAAAATATTTTTGAAATTTAAATTTGTTGGAAATTTATTCTGTTTTTAGTAAATTCGAATTTGGAATTTTTTTCCCATTTATGGCAATTTTGAATTTTGAATTTGATAATTGTAATTAATTATTATGAATATTGGGCAGAGACCTTATTTGACCCAACTAACTATTTGACTA
Organism: Picea sitchensis; assembly: GCA_010110895.2. Taxonomy (NCBI): domain Eukaryota; kingdom Viridiplantae; phylum Streptophyta; class Pinopsida; order Pinales; family Pinaceae; genus Picea; species Picea sitchensis. The sequence goes on from SNQJ01S0062085.1 coordinate 38,814, forward strand.
TGACACTTGTATGAAAAAAGAATATTTTATATTGATTGCAGGAGGACAAATGGAACAACCATGCTAAATTTAGCTGACCATGACTCCATGAGTGGGGAACATGTTGGAACTACCTCTAGGATGATTGTTACAAGTGGAAAATCAGTGAGTTGGCCATTGGCATCCCCTAAAAATCAGTGATTTAGAAAGCTGCGAAAATTCCCAAGGGAGGAAAAAGACCTAGGCAAATGGATAAATAGCATATGTGAGGAGGCAAGACACTGCCAAGTATGCTAGGAAAGGAGACTATTGATTTATTTTTTCCTTTTTGTTATGAACACTATGAGAGTGTGAGGCAAAAGGAATCTGTTGGAATTGAAGGACATTGTTGAAGAGGAGATTTCAAGTTCACCCTCATGGATTCATGGTTAGGCTAGGGGGTGAATCGGGCAAGTGATTTTGGCTGCCCTATTCTACGATTGGGAGGAACGTGGTTGTTCCATTTTTCTTCCCGCAACTTGATTAATATATTCTATTCTACATCTCTCTAGTTAAATTTTATGTTCTACAAGTTGTTTTACTTCTATGAATGAATTTCTGGTCGAATGTTGCGGTGAGGAAAGACCTACCAAATAATTCCTAATCAATTAGTTAGGAATGCACTCGTTTTATTAAGACGGGGTATTGTGTAAATACTAAGAACATTGTATGTATCAACTAATTACGACAATTTTTGCAGAGGTTACTACTCTTATAATAGTATAGACTACTAGCAGCTCCTTGTTTTTTTAATTAATTCTGTTGAGTAAGAAAAATTTAATTGTTTGCATGATGTGATTAAGTCAAGCATACCAATATCTATGACGAGTTGTATTTCCGGTCGGTGACTGAAGTATATATGAGTCTCCATTAATGAACCCGCAAGTTCAATTTTCAAGGTAAATACATCCTGCAATACTGAAATTATTTTGATATGCAAATAGAACATGTATAGTTATATTACAAACATATATACATTATGCAATGGGAGTTTTGTACAAGCGATACATTGAAACTGAAGTGAACTGGCTAAAACAAATTCAGGGAATAATATATATATATATATATATCTACGTATGGAAATAATTCTGGAAATTTCAAGACTCCATTATAGTAGAATTGTAGTAAATATATACACATATATAGGTATATCACACAAAAAAAAAAAAAAGTAACATATATATATATATATATATATATATATATATATATATATATCGATGAAATTGATGGTAAAATAAAATGATTTTAGATCTAGTCAAATATGCCTTAAATGAGTGGTAAATAAAAATGATTTGATCTAGTCAACTATGCCTTAAATGATTGGAATTAATGTTGAACAAAACCTAACTCTGTCAAATGCTTATCTGTAATTGAATATTAAAGGCATGAGGTTCGATGGATCGAAATACCATTCTGGAACCCAGGACTTGACTTTCACATATTTGGAATTTCTATGAAACTGTAGAAATAAAGGAGTATAACTCATCCTAGGAATTATGTTAGACTAATAGCAACAAACTCATATGGGAAAGTAATAGTAAAATGGACTATCAAACATTTATGATGAGCCATAAGTTGGGAGTAAGGAAGAAATATTTTCCAAATTCCAGACGAGGAAACTACAGAATCATAATGTGCATCAACAGCCCCAAAAGAAAAACGAGACAATCATGTGAAAAGTCTTAAAGTCTCAATTAATTATAATACGGAATTTTTGTGTAACAGTATCATTATAATAAGTATAAACCCCAGGATTTTTTTTTCTCAAGTTCTTTTACACCATACTGGACTGGATTTCGGACTGTGTAAACATTCGAAGTTGAATACATTCTAAACGATAGTAACGACAAATAAATTACAAAGTTTGGGATGAGACTAAATAGAGGAATGATTGAAATAAAAATACCCGACTCAGTACACTATTCAATTAAAATAAAGTCATGTACAATAATATTTATACATAGTAGTCGGACCAAAAAGTGACGAATACAACTGGAGGACCCCCTCATCCCAACTATTGGAGGCAATAGAACAAAACTATATCGAACATCTAGAAATCCAGGAAGAGATTGTGCCCTTGCACTGTTGAAACTCTCAGAAGGCCTATAAATGGAACTTGAATACCTTTTGCATCGAAGGTAGGAACCGATTATCTGAGATTCGTGAGTAAGTAAAAATCCCTGAAAGAAGTAACATTTAGAGTATCAGTAATCATAGATAAAAGTGATAAAATACCAACAGAATGATGATGGTTAGTATGAAAGTTTCGTGATACTACTTAACTTCTGTTGGACAGGCCGGCATGGATTTCATATCTTTTCCTTGTCGCATTTCCAACTAGACAGACGCCTGGTCCGAAGGTGATGGCACATTAATTCTCTGATTGGTACCCTCGAATCAAAGAGGGTCGATCATTAGTGGATTATACAAGCACTGAAACAAAGAGATTTTTACAAGGAGGAAGTCCTTGTACAACAACTAATGATTCCAATGAAAAATAGAAATAGACAACAATAGTTTCCTTGTAAAGATTTAAGTCAGCGTGTACAACAACATGGAATAAAATATTCATACCGAACTAGAAATCCACACACATAACCGAATCACATATAGTAATTATAAGTATTTTTAATATTACAATGATTTTCCAATTATTTAACCGAATTGAGCACAGAACGACTAGGGTAGTGACTATTGTAAGTAGTATTGGAGGCATTGCAAAAAAAAAATCATCATGGAACTATTCAAAGCTCTGCAGAGGTCTTAAGTATGGACATCAATCAAAAGATTTGGCATAGGGAAATAAATTGGGAGGTTACGAAACCCTTTCTTCCAAAGCGTAAACAAAAAGAAAATGAACGAATATACTCCCCCTAAAACCAGAGACGAAACAGAAATAAATTCAAAGGAAATTTCCCCACGGGATTTAGGATAACTTCGGAAACAACACATAGAAGTTACACCAAAGAAGAATCTGGGAAATGCATTATCTCATCTAACAACCAGAAAGTAATGTGTAATGAGAAAAAAATACAAAGAAGCTCTACCAAAGAAGAATCCGGGAAATGCATTATCTCATTTAACAACCAGAAATTAATGCGTAATGAGAAAACTTACCAGGGATAAGGACCACGTCATCTGTCACAACTCTGGAGCGATTACCATGAAAATACACTTTGCTTCAAAGATTTGTTACACAGGGCCTCCTCGTAGAACTCGACAATGACAATTGTGAACCCAGTTCAACCCTAAAGGGCGTCCTGTCATCTCAGAGTAAATTTGGAGAGCATGGAGGGCGGTTGGCCATATGACAGTGTCAGAACCAATATGACTATTGAATATAGAGCCCAGTAATTTCAATAGAACTCGCAGGCCTACATTTAATAAAAACTTACAGAGCCTTAACTGCCTTGACAGAGGACCATTCCTCCCATTTAATAAGTGCCATGTTTAAAACCCTCATGACTCGACTAGAGGAAAAACCCCTTCCTTTCCTCGATTTTATCGTGAGTCAGCAGTTCGATCCTCGTGGTGGAATGTCCACTGGCTTCTAGATGTATTAATTGCCACACAAATTTAACCTTGGTACTAAGGACCATCAATTTAACCAAGACATGGTGGATAGGTTAGTTACCTTATGTTAAAACTTGACTCAATGAGTCGTATGGTGGGAAAACAAAGTAAAGTCACCTAGGGTTCAAATTTAATCAGTTAGACATGTGCGCAAATATGAAAGCCCGATGTTTTAATAGGAGTGAATCGTAATATGGGTTATGTGACCCATTTTTTTCACACGTAATAGAGGTTAAGAGGGTAAATGGAATGGAAGCGAAAGGGACCTCTTGTGGTAGGTTTAGATTAAAGGTTTTCCCTTTGATTTTTTATGAACAAAGTTTTAACCGATCTTATAATGGAGTTCATACATTATGTTTTGACAAATAGCTATATACACTAAGATTAAAAGGAAATAGAAAACAAAAACAAATTGTGTGATAATGAGGTTCATTACAGTACCAGTACCGATCGGAGTGCATGGTGGAACCTCGGGAGGGGTCGGTGCCCTGGCCTCATCCCTATCCAAACAAGGGATCAATGCCTCAAACATCCTGTGAAAGGACCTCATTAGCCCAATGACATCACCCACAACTACCTTTTTATGGCCGACAACCTCTTCGTCTCCCTGCGGATTAGACCCCTTGGGCATGGATGTTACTAGGGGCATTGCGCCTCCTCCCCTATCACCTTGTCATCTGTCTCTACGGTGTCCTCGAACCATGATTACCTCCTCGACTACAAGTCAACTTAACTAGCAACATTATAATCAAATATAAAATCAACGGAAGTCCTAGTAATCCCAAGTCACGGTTCGAACCGCCTCTGATACCATATGTAACGACCCCTCTGTTATGACAATGAACAACTAGGTAAAAGGGGTATTTTTTGTTTTTTTTTTACGCATAAGGAAATAACGTCCACACAATTCATAAACATTACGACATAAAATCAACATGCATCATCGTAACTGAAACGACACATAAGCATCACATTAACAGTATCACAAGGCGCAAAATAAATTTAATTACCAAATCAATCATACATGAACGATGATCAATGGAGAAATAGTATTCTAATCACATATATGCAATCACATTAAATTTAAGGTGCAGGAGAATCATCATTTCTAACTATATGACTCAAGTAATATAGTTATCATAACCCATCATAAATCACATTAAGTTCATGGGGTAAGAGACTCTACCAACTTAATTAAACATACATAACATCATTTAATAGCGCAAGAGAAGTTATTCATTTTATTTCCATCCCACAAAGGTAGGTTGAATACATAATTAAACACACATCAACATTATTGCAATGGCGCAAGAAAATCTAGTAATCCACTCCTAAATTGAATTCAAGCCTAGATTAGACATCATAGTTACCATCAATTCTTCGTCGCACGAGAGAATATAATTACTTAAAACAATCCTACCTTTACATAGATAATGGCGCTAGAAGGCTAATCAGTTTAATTATTTAGTCAACAACGTTATCCAAGAAAGAAGAAAACTTATATTAAAACCATACATTAAATTAATATTCTATGCAAGCAAGGAGTCTAATTACTCACTAGTCATACATAGATAATTGTATCTCCAATAAATACATCTAAATTTATATTTATTTGATTTACCCAAAAACATTTCTGGCTAAAATATGTTAGAAAGTAGAGATTAAAATTAGTACAACCTTTGAAGTAGAAAAACTGTCTTTCACTACAAACTCTATTTGAGTATGAACATATTACAACCTCATGTCCAAAGATAATATGTCTATAAACTATCAAAAAGGAAAATAAATACTTCTTGACACATGACATGTTTCAACATCCTGCCCAAAAAAAAGACACCTATAAACTATTGAAAATAAAAATATAAAACACTTTTAATAAAAAGAAAACCGTTTTGAAATCACCACTAAGAAAACCCTAACAATACGTGAATGGAATCTATACTTTCATGTCCAACTACTACCAAAACCATGGATGTGATGATCATAAGACCAAAGCAATTTCCCTCTAGAAAATATCCAGAAAATAGAACCTTTAATCAGGTTGTGTACCCGCGTACCCATGGAAAGTGGAGATGTGGCTTCTCACAGAGAAATAAATAATATTTTTAAGAGAAACAAATATTTCATACAGATTGATTGTCCACCATTAAAATCGTGAAGGTACACCATTTATTTTATATTTTTGTAAAGATAAGTTCGATTAATATTCTCGTGAAAGATTTGGAATAATATAAATTTTGTTGACTTTATTAGGAAGAAAAAGTCAGTGGGCAGAGAAAGAAGCAGCAAATAATGCTTGTTTGGCATCTTCACTTTTAAACGAGTGGACCGATTTCACAATTCCGCCAACTAAACACAAGGAGAAAGGAGGAGAACCCACGGGTTCGGGTTTCTTGCACTACGCATCAACACAGGTAAGAGAGTAAAAAAACACAAGTTGTCTCATATTAAAACTGGGCTTTCTTATATTATATTTTGTAGTGACCCCATTCTCTGTCCAGTGCTGCGATAATAAAGTTTGCAATAAAAATAAATTCCATTCTATGGGTAAGGGTTTGGGACTGTGCGCGTTCTAGCCAAGAAGAAAGTAGGTTATAACAACACAAATCGCATCTCAACAAATCACAATACGATTAAACGCAAGGAGTATATGGTACGGGCTCGTTCGACCATGAGAAAAATGGAGACAACCTCCAGGAAGAAAAACTAAATGCAGGAAGAAATAAATCATTTGCAGAAAGAATTAAATCATTCGCAGCATAAAATTTAAATAATTTAGAGCATAAAATTCGCTGCAAGACATAAACCAATCAGAGGAGTAGTTGATAAACCAAATGTAGCAAGAATTAAATCCTTCGCAACATAAAATTTGTTGCAAGAAATAAACTAGTCACAAAGAATATAAAACATTGGGTGAACTCGAAAGACATCCCCAAAATCATTGTGTGGAAGCATGAGTTTGCAGAGAGTAAATCACAATAATCGCAGAGGATAAGGAGGAAATAAACTCCCATGAGACAATTCCTTGTTGGACAAAGGAATGATCCTACACTTATTGTCCATGAAATAAAAAAGCAGGGCATTTCAATATAAATCGTTAACACCGGAGTGAAAAACAGTCGATTCGCCTCCTGACCAACTGCTCATTCCCATACTAATAACTTAAAGGATAAAGGAAGAGAAGATAAAAACACAAATCTGCATCCATACCTTCTCAGCGGAGAACAAAATAATGAAAAAAAAAACGCAATCAAGAAATAAAGAAAACACAGGGAGGAGATACAAAAATGCAGGCAAGGTTTTGTGTCTCAGGCTCATTCTAGCCATGCGCAATTAGACAGTAACTCAGGAGTAAAATATACAGTGGATAGCAAGGTTTCTTACACGATGAATCAAGTGACAAGGGGATTTCAGTGAAAACAAAATTCTCAAGGAAATCTCATGGCAATGAAATCGTCATTTGAATACAGTAAAATAAACAAGTGTAAATTAAATTTTATTACAAGTAACAAATTTAAGAGGCGTACCTTTACCGACGACGACAAGGAAAATATGTCCTCCCGCACATTCGCTCCATCTAGATCCCACTTTCCCACCGATGAGGCCTCACTGGTACCTCCCAGTGAACGCTAAGGGTACTCTTCTTCCATCTGAGTCCCCCAAGCCGCAAAGCGGCTATGCACATGATACCAGAGAATGCTAGCACCCAGCTCACTTCGCAAGGTCGAGCTACCACTCGTTACCCGAGTTGGGTATCCCAACTCCCACAAAAGAAACTAAGTCAAGATAAAATTCGGCAGCGTAACATTATGCAAGCGAGATGTGATGATATATACTCCGCCTTCGTCATCCTTTTTATAGAGTTTTCTTAGTCATTAGTTTCCCAAAACCCTCATTATATTTCTTTTTCATTTAATTAATTTTGAAAAACCTCCCACGTACACATGTCGCCCGATCCCCTAGTTCTACCAAAAAATCAATTTATTAATTAATTAAATTTGTCTATTTCCCTCACCCATTGAAAAACATTCCTAAAAACGCTCCTTGACGTCCCAAAATTCCCTTACAATTCTCAAATGATTACGCCTTACTTTATTCCTAGTTGAGTTCATAAATATAAAGTTCCAAAGGCTAGATTCCTTACTAAGTTAGACATTCCTCTTTTTCTTTAAGTTTTCCATTTTCCCTAGGTTTCCCCTTTTCCTTAGGTTTCCCCCTTTTCTTTAAGTTTCCCTTTTTCTTAAAGTTTTCCCTTTTTATAACTAAGTTCAGAATTAGCAGGTTAAACAAAAACAACCAAATACCCCTTTTATTAATTAAACCTTTATTAAAATTTCCACTTTAATTATTAATGCTTTATTTTATTTACCCCCTTTTTATTACATGTCTAATTACTTTTTTTTGGTTCAAATGTTATACTAAGACCTCGGTTTTCAATTCACTAGGATTGAAGATAGTTCTTTACGAAAAAAAATTGTTATTAAATTTTACTTATCACATCATTCATTTTAAGGCCGACCAGGTCTTAAGGAGGCATAGTTTTCTAGGCACTAGGTTTATTAACTTACTATAGTTAAAATCGTGACATTCCCTTTAAGACACACTACATTCTCAAAGGGTGTCACTCGGCTCTTTCCATTTTCTTTGTGCGACGTTTCCTTCAAGACGCACTACGTGCTCCAACGGTGCCACTCACCTCTTGACTGAATTTGGTAGACGTCAAACCCCTGGAGTCAATACTCCATCAGGTGATCTTGTGGGAGACTAAGGGCCTCTAAGGAATAAGGACATTGCTTTGTTTCACGCTCCTTAGAATAATCGTGAATGATAGTCACAGTCTTCCCTCATGGCATCATCGATCTTCTCGAATTAGGTAATCATTAACCTACAATTCGAGCCATGATGGGAGTGCTAGTAGGCTGTGGTAGGGCTGCTGCCACACCTCTCCCTCAATGTCTCTGGTTTTCATGCATGACCCCTTTGCTCCAAAAGTGAGTCTGGTCGGCAAGCTATCGTCAGCCTGCATCCATCAACGAATCATGTCAAAAATAACAATCAACATCATAATATCTAATCGTATGTACATATGTCACATCAACAACATTTAAACCCTCACAATCCACTCCTTGACTCAGTCCAGAGTCCAAGGGGTTTCATCGATGCCTCAACATCCTCAATGTCCAGAGTCCTGCACACTCAAGAGAATCCAGTCAATAGCACTTGTCTATGTAAATACACCAAAAAAACATATCATCTAATCCACAATATCTCATAATCATAATCAAAATAGCCAATAGTATAATGACCTGGATCACTTGCACGCAAGTGTCCTCAAAGAATAAGTTCGTTCAGTGTGCGCAAAAGTGGGATGTTACAATTACATAAGCAACCTTATGGTTGAATTGAATGAAAATGTTATTGCATAAAGAGAGAGTTCAATAATAAAACTTACATAAACAACCTTCTCGTTGAATTGAATGAAAATGTTATTGCATAAAGATGGAGTTCAATAATAGAACTTAATAAGTTTACTATAAAACAATGTGATAGAGTGGAAATTTAAAAGTAAGTAATATTATATGAGAGATTTGACATTTGAGGTTCACATTAAATAAATTAATGAAAATCCAAAAGATTATGTTTAACTTTCATAAATTAAAAGGTCAACTTCAATATTATGTTATATTGTGTCAATTTAAATTTAAAAAGAGAAATAACTTTAATATCGAATTTTGTAATGAAGTTTTTTTTATTATATAAAAAAATTATGAATAATATGAGACATAACAACATATGGAAAGTACAAACATAGAAGGAAAGAAAAATAAGCTATAGTTTATATGTATAAGGGAATTTTAAAAATTGCATTTCAATAATATTGTGATAATTTAAAAATAATAAAGGGACTAAGTTGAACAAAATGAGATATATAACATTTCAAGAGTAATAAAGGAAAAGACATTACAACATAAGGGAAATAATTATTGAAGAGATAGACTTCTTTAAGATATGGCATAATAAAAAAAATAACAGTAATATGGTTCTTTTTAATATAATGTAATATATTGAAAGTGAAAAGATTTCATAGTATAGAATATAGAAAGAAATAGATAAAATCTATAGTTTTAAATACTTTAAAAAAAATTGTTTTTTCCAAAACAATAATATTTCAAGACAATCATAAATAAGACAATCTGAGAAGAAAATTAACTATCTTTACATTAAATTGAAATATAATATAATATATCTAATCAATATTTTTTTCATTGTATAATATAGTTTATTTTAAGTCATATGCTATAAGAATATTCAAGTTTTATCATTATATACAATGCTAATTTTTGTTATTATACACATATATATATAACATTATGCAATCTAGTATTCAAAAATCAATTAATTATTTTAGAAAATAAAAAATTATAAAATAATTCTATGTAATATCATTCATTTTTTTTTTGTTTTTTCTCCATCCACAATATTATATATATATTGAAATTTAAATTGTTATTAAATCTTTCATTACACTGTATATACCTTCACTGATTATTTGTAATAGTGACTTTAATCTATCAATTTTACATCTTTCATTACATTTACATTAAAATGAATTTACAGTTAGGAATTGTAATTTACATTTACATTAAAATGAATTTACAGTTAGGAATTGTAATTTGCAATACACAAGGTGAAAGTAAATATTTTTGAAACTTTGCAATTCATTTAAAAGTAAATATGTTTGCAACTTTGGAATTCATTTAGATGAAATGCAGAGTGTGGAAAATGTTAGAGATTAATACTGTGTGATTCCCTATGTCATTTGCTATAAGAATATTTAATATAGAATTCTTTTAGTATTGAAAAATATAATGATTTGCACGAGGAAACAGGTTTGAGGTTGACGATTCTCTGGCTAAGAAATCTAATGTAACGTATCGTATTAGTAATTCTTGATAAGATCTCACGGATTCATTCCATAATCAATTAGGTTATTTCTTCATAAATTGGCTTTACTTATTGGTGTTAATCAATTAGGTTATTTCTTCATAAATTGGCTTTACTTATTGGTGTTAATATTCGTGTATAATTCTCACGAATTCATTCCATAATCAATTAGATTATTCCTTCATAAATTGGCTTTGTTTATTGTTGTTAGTGTTCGTGTACAATTCAGTAACTAATGGGGATTACCTAAGTTGTAGCACATCACATCCCATAGCATCATTCAAAAATGGAAATACAGTCAATACAGTTTTTCAACTTCCCCCTAAACCTAAACTGTGGTTGTCGTTTAAGTATGGGATATGCGTCCCAAAAAAATGCATGAAATGTTGTGTAACCCGATGTAAATTATTTTCCCTAAAGGCATAAAGTGTAATTCCCCTATCTAAAATATGGAAAGTAGCATGCACCCAATACGAAATCTGCAGCCAATCCATGCATAAGTTGATAATATGGTTTTTTTTCGTTACAAGTCTCAAAGGTCAGAGGAAACAGAAAAATAGAAAAGTAATAACGTGTAGAAGTGCTTTTTAGAAATAGGTTGGGTGGGAGGAATAATGGAGGTATCTGTATCATGAGCTCGCACACAATCAGATCCTCGTCTGATTGTGGGTGGTCCAAATCCTCGTGCAATGAATATGTGGGCGGTCCAAATCTTCCAATAAAATAAAAACATTCTATTCAATATAAAAATAAAAATACTCTATTTAGTATAAAAAAATTGAATACTTTGCCTAGTTAATTGAATTTATGCATAACCCAAGTAAGCACACAAGCCAAGTAAGCACACAATAAGAAACAATAAATAAATATATTTTAAATTAAAAAATATTCAAATATAAAATAATTTTTTTTATTAATTTGAATAAATATGATAAAAATTACTCTAATTACGTCTATTGACTACACCTATTGATCATGGGCACATTTAATAGGTTTTATTAAATATTGATGAAATATTCTTAGTAGTCTCAATAAATCAATAGTTGTGATTTCAACCACTAACTTCCTCACTATTATAAAGACTATCAGTTTACATATTTATATTTTTACTTTTACTTAATCATATTTAAAATTTACTATGATGACTAGCTGATTGCCACTATGAATGATTGGCTTTTCATTTGCTTGCTCTCTCATTTGTCATTTAATTATTTGGGTAACCCATGGTTTACCTATTCATTTAACCGCCTATTCATTTAACATTTACTTTTTCAGTTTTAACATTTCGAATTTGTCATTTAATTATTTGGGTAACCCATGGTTTACCTATTCATTTAACCGCCTATTCATTTAACATTTACTTTTTCAGCTTTAACATTTCGAACCTGTTACAATGATTTAACATTTACTTTTTCAGCTTTAACATTTCGAACCTGTTACAATGGCTCCTACATTTTTAGCCTACTTCATATACAACTCGGTGTATAAATCAAACACCCTGGATCGCTTGATCAGTAAACTGGATTGCTGCATAGCTGAATCTGGTGCATCAATGGACCCCTTTCTCTGGATTGATGCATCAGTGACCTCTTTCTCTAGATTGCTGCATATATTCTCCAGATTTGGCATTTGACCATATTCTTAATGTATCAATTCCTTCTGATTCTTTCCAACGTTTTCGTCCACTTTTGGACCGTTTCTCTTTTTAGCCATTCAAATTTTACAAACCGTCTTTTAGGCTTTCACCAACCACAAATTTATGACTGTGCTAGTTTTTAATGTGTTAATCATCCCACCACAAAAGGAAATAGAAAGAGGCGACTTTGCATAGGTTATGACTTTTGTCTGTCAACCGTATATGAAAAGTGATGGTAGATGCTTTAAACCAATAATATCTTAATGTCTGTCAATGATTCCAAATTTATCATGTGCGTGCAATGTTGATTGTAAGCAGAAGAATCGAGCACAGGCACGCTACTCCAGCACCAGCAATGTCTTGAAGAGGATAACTACTCCAGCACCAGCAATGTCTTGAAGAGGATAACTTAAGGTCGAAGAGGAAGGATGAGGTCTAACAGCCGCATAATTCCACGAAGAAGGGACGTTACAGAGGGGTAAGGCAAAGACCCTGGGGCAAATGGGCCGAAGAGATTCAAAATCCAAAGAAGGTAACTCGAGTATGGCTGGGAACTTTTGACACTATGAAAGTTTCGAGGGGCAAGGGCCAAATTGACAAATGGGTTCATGATAAACCACTTTAATAAAGTGGTTCGCCCAAATGGGTTCATGATCAATAAAGGATATCTACTTGCTCCCCATTATCAATTGTGGCTTCGGAAAGGGCTTTCTTTTGGGCATATATACAACTATGAATTAGACCTGATATCAGCAATTTTAATGATGACTTCCAATACTGGTTTACGATATTTAATATGGTTTCCAATACAGTTCGGAATGAAGAATAATGTGAGGGCGTTAACTGTAAGCTAGGATCCCAATTAAGAGTGTAATATTAGGGTTTAATAAGGTTTCAAAAAATTAAAAATGTTAGGGAAGCAAATGCTTCATTGCATGCATGAGGCCAACCATTAAAGAGAGGCGCGAGCCCACATGCATCGATATAAAATTCAGAACATAAAATCGTAAAACGTAAATCTCTTATAACTAAATCATATCAAATAAAAAAACTCATAAAATAACATCATAAAACCTAAATTCTTCATCACTAAACCTAAATCATATCAAATATAAAACTCAAAATATAAAACAATAAAACCTAAATCCCTAAATCTTTTATTAGTTAACCTAAATCATATCAAAGATATAAATCATAGATGAGAGGATGCGTCTACTGGAAATTTACATCAATAGTCTACTTTAATTCCTCTACCAATTTTTCTTTATGTTGAATGCGTCTACTGTACATTACAACATATCATGTCAAATTTCAATGTAATTTAATTTAGGGTTAGAGAAAACCAATTCCAGAAATTTGACTTTGTACTTGATTCTTTGCTTACTTAGTAGTCTTCCTGCTCCAACATGCTAAAAATACTGATCACTGATTGTGCTCAAATGAATTGAATCTGTCCATAACCATTTACAATAGAAGTATTTCTAGATTGTGCTCCAATTCATCCGTTTAACACAATAGTATGGATATCGTAGTATGGATATCGTATGTATAGGTATATGATCAGAAACCCGCTGCCATAATATGAAACGCCAAACAGTATATGTAGGTATATAATCACAAAAAGGCTGCGATAATATGAAACGCCGGCCAGTAATGAAAGCATTAATAATATGAGAGTAATAACTTTTTTAAAATTGAATGCAGGGCAAACATGGCCATAGTTTTAATATGAAACGCTGACCAGTAATGAACGCATTAATAATATGACAGTAATAACTTTTTTTTAAATTGAAGGATCATGTTAGTGTTAATTTGTGAAGAGAGAAGAGGTGTATATTTTTTAATATTTTAATTATTATTTACAACATAGATAATAGAGTTGAACCATATTTTCTTTTTATACATTATAGTGATATTTTTTTATTTCATTTAATTAAAAAATGTTAATATTGTGTGTAAAGGATATTGTTTAAAATAATTTAGATAAATATTAGACAATATAGACAATGGTATTAAATAAATGATTGTGAGGAATTGTGGTAAATATATTAGTTATAGTTCGTGAAGTGTAGGACACTGATTGATGGTCTGAATAGCGGTTTCTAAAGCCACGAACTAGTCGAACAAGCAAACAAAAAAATATATATTCTAATTATAAAATTATATCATAAAACTAATAATATATTAATATATAGAGGATATTGTTTACAATAACCTAGATAAATATAGACAATGACATTAAATAAATGATTGTGAGGTATTGTGGTAAATATACTAGTGATAAAATTATATCATAAAACTATGTCACATTTAATTAACATTATTTTTTAAATACTTTAAAATTTTATAACATTGAAATTTATAAAGAAATCAATTTAATATAGATTCATATTAACAATTTTCATGATCATAATAATGCTATTATAAAAGTATTAAAACGGTTTCAAGCTTTATATCCACACAAAAAGTTATCATAATAATGCTATTATAAAAATATTAAAACTGTTTCAAGCTTTATATCCACACAAAAAATCACTCTGGTTCTCAACCATCGAGAAAAAATCAAGTTAAGCAACCTTGCCGTTTTATTATGCAAATAAATGTATTGTTGAAATTACTAAGGCAACGGGGAGTTGTTACTGTGCTTAAACAATATTAAGTCTATTAAGTCATTTTTAATCTTTCATCAAGTAACCATCAATATTATACATAATATGAACAACATAAATAATGAGCATCAATCACACATAAGATATACACAGAGACAGATTTTTACGAGGAAACTCATAAGGGGAGAAAACCTCTTCTTCTTCGAAATGATAGGCAATCTTTTAAGTTCTGTACATCATCTATGTTTGAGCACCAACTCAAAGTGAGACTACTACCTCTATTTTAAAAGCTCCAACTTGTTGAGAGCACCAACTCTCTGGTTTCTCTAGCACCGACTAGAAAGAAGCACCAACTCCCTGAGTGTTCCAGCACCAACTCGATGGAAGCACCTACTTCCACTTATACAAGCACCAACTTGTTTGAGAGCACCAACTCTCTAGTTTCTCTAACACCCACTAGAAGGAAGCACCAACTCCTTGAGTGTTCTAGCACCGACTGGATGGAAGCACCTACTTCCACTTATACAAGCACCAACTTGCATATAGAAAACTTTGTGCTTTCCCAAGCACCACCCTACCACCCTGTTTTCTAGCCACAACTATGTAACGCTACTTTTTCTGTTACCAAGGCTTAATCGCTCTGATACCAAACTGTAACGCTCTTTCACCCTAAGTTGTATTGCTTGGATAGCAAATTGTAACGCTACTTTTTAAATAACTCATACATGCATTATATAATCCACATGCATTTAAGAAACAAATACATTTAAGATTAGAGTAAGCATAAGAATTATTACTAACATAAATAATCCATGGCAATAATATTAATCCAAATGCAGAGGAGAATAAATGATAATTATAATACACAGGGATACGAAAACATAATTAAAGCATCATCTGGTACTTATCTTTGAAACAGTGGCAGTTCCACCAACCAAGTGCATGCCTTTCACGAACCTCCCAGCCTTAGACCACATTGTTCATCAGCTCAGCAATGGGTCACCCCCGAGCTGGGACTAAGCTCCACCCCCAAGGCAAGGAATCCTAGGCTAGGCTGAGGTTACAGGGAAAACACATAGTCACAAGCAAGGAATTCTCTCCCAGGAACCACTCATACTCACTGCCCACAGACTCTCCTTCCCCACATGCATGTTCCACCCCAGGAGTATACACCTTCACTGTCACCTAGACAGTCCTTCGGTTGCTAACCTCCCTTGCCTTGGGTTTCAGCAACTGACCAAACCGGAAGTCTCCGAGCTCTGTGGCAGCTACAAGGTTCCTCCCAAGAGTTCTCTCCTTCCTTTAAGCACTCTCTCACCTGGAGAGAATCGCTCACAGGCCAACAACGTGTTCTTCCAACTTCACCACCTCTCTCACCTGGAGAGAGTGTAGTACTAACTGGCCAACAAGCCAGACACAATCCAACACTGTGTGGCCACAACATCCAATGGGGAAAACAGACACAGGTTTCCAACAGACTTAGCAATGATCTGATGTTCTCACGGTTATGGCTTTGGAACAGAAACTCCACACTCAGGCTCGATCTGCTCAGACAGAGGGTGCATCGTCTTTCCAAAAATCAACACAGGCTATCCCCGAAATCAACACACAAACTTCTCAGAGATGTGTGACGAGTTGTCCACGTAGAGGTAGATACAGACTCCACAGTTCACAGTAGGATGTACGGGCTATCTTAGAACAAACACATGCCTTTCTCCTGGTTCAGAGGATGCACGAGGGTATCTCTACCGAGATCAGATCAGTTCACACTCAGATGGTTGGGTAGAATGGAGGGAGAACCCCCATCACAGCTCATCTCAACCCCTTTATTTGCATGGGCCAAGATTGACATTTGTCACCCATGCAACTGCATGCATTCCTTCAGCATGTGTTCCTTCTATTTGGAAGTGTCTTGTCCTTCCAAAAGAACTTTGGATTAGACATATTATTCACATGTCTTTTGGAATAACATTAAATTATTATTCCCAAGGCTTAAGCCACCTAGGCTTAACACTTAGTCCCTTTTTCCCACCTTCCAGCCTCTAATCCCTTGCCCACTCTGTGGAAGCTTAGTCCCCTGTCACTCATTCATTGTGGTCGGTCTGCACGCGACGGTGTTTATATTTTATTAATGTTCTGCATTGATACATGTACAAAATCAGGCCCTTTGTAAATCTGGTTTATGAAATGAATTGTAAATATGTGTTATAGGCTGGTGAGCCAAGTTTGTATAAGTCGGTGGGATTATGTGATGGTTAGGCCAGAGAGCCTAAGGGTTGTAGGCCAACGACGTTATTTTGTACATGTATCAATGCAGAACATTAATAAAATATAAACATAGCCACATGCAGGCCGACACGATGAATGAGTGATGGGGGACTAAGCTTCCATAGACTGGGCAAGGGATTAGAGGTTGGAAGGTGAGAAAAGGGGGCTAACTGTTGAGCCTAGGGACTTAAGTCCTTCGGGAATAATATTTTAATATTATTCCAAAAGACATGTGAATATTACCTTTCTACAGTAAGTTCTTTTGGAATGACATGTGACTTCCAAATGGTGGAAGGAACGCACCCTGATGGAAGCATGTAGCTTCACTAGTGACAAGTGTCAACCCAAGCACATGCAGATAAAACTGATGAGTTGAGTCGTGATGGGGGTTCCTCCTCCACTCTACCTAACCATCTGAACATGAATGGTCTGAACTCTACAAGAATACCCTGGTGCATCTTCTAAATGGTACGCCTCGTCCAACCCGGGAAGAGACCTGGTGCCATTCTGAAACCATGGGAAAATTTTGTGTTGATTTCGGGGATAGTCTGTGTTGATTCTAGAAAGCCGAGACACCCTCTGCCTGAACAGATTGAGCCTGTATGTGGAATCTCTGTCTGCAAGCCATAACTACGAGACCATTCCATCACTGTTGAGCCTGTTGGAAAGCCCATGTTTGTTTTCCCCATTGGCTATTGTGGCCATGCAGTGCTGGACTGCGTGTGGCTTGTTGGCCAGTTGTGCAACACTCTCTCCTAGTGAGAGAGGTGATTGAGGTTGGAGGAACAGGTGGCTTGGCCTATGAGCGACTCTCTCCAGGTGAGGGAATGTGTAGAGGAAGGAGAGAACTCCTGGAAGGAACCCTGTAGCTTCCACAGAGCTCAGAGACTTCTGGTCCGGTATGTTGTTGTAACCCAAGGCAAGGGAGGTTAGCAGCTGAAAGACTGTCTAGGTGATAGAGAAGGTGTATACTCCTGGGGTGGAACAGGCATTTGGGGAAGGAGAGTCTGTGGGCAAGTAGCATGAGTGGTTCCTGGGAGAGAATTCCTTCCTTGTGACTATGTGTTTTCCCTGTAACCTCAGCCTAGCCTAGGATTCCCTACCTTGGGGGTGGAGCTTAGTCTCATCTCAGGGGTGACTCACTGCTGAGCTGACGAGTAGTGTGGTCTAAGGCTAGGAGGTTCATGGAAGGCATGCACCTAGTTGGTGGAATTACCACAGTTTCAAGGATAAGTACAGATGATGTTCTAATTATGTTTATGCATGTCTGTGTATTTAAATTTATCATGTATTCTGTTGTGCATTTGGATTAATGTTATTACCATGGATTATTTATGTGAGTAATAATTGTTATGCTTACTCCAAGCTTAAATGTATTTCTTGCTTAAATGCATGTGGATTATATAATGCCTGTATGATTTATGTAAAAAGTGGTGTTATAGTTTGGTATCAGAGCGATTAAAACTTGGTAATAGAAAAAATAATGATACAGTTTGGTATCAGAGCGACTAATACTTGGTAATAGAAAAAGTAATGTTACAGTTTGGTATCAGAGCCAAGGTTTTGACACTGATCCTAGATGGGCCTGTTGAGTGGTCTTTGGAACGAGGATGTGAGGAGAAATTGTGTATGGAGGACCAATTTCGGACCCTGGAATGATATGGAGTGTCAAGGAGTCACTTGACCATGCCTACAAGCTCAAGAGGTATAGCGGTGTTGTGAAACTGCAGCTAGTGTGGTCTATGGCCATAGGGAGAGAGGACTCCACACCAGAAGTGTTGGAGCCTTAGGATATGTTCGGGAGGGAAGGCGAACCCTCGTGAATGTCGGGTCTAGAAAGTGTGCGCAGGATTTAAAAACCCTTTGTAGTTGCACAAGAGCGTGGGAATCGCGATACGTGAACTCCCAAAAACCCAAGAAGATCTATGTTGTAGATCTGGGAGGAAGGCTCGACCGTTAGATCTGGCGGAGTCGTGCTCGAGTTAGTCGCAAAAACCTTTCAGATTTTGCAAAGTCAGGAGATGGGAAGTGAGGGAGGGGAACACCTCCAAAACCCGAAATCCTGAAACGATCTACACCATAGATCATAGGAAGGGAGTTGACCGTCGGATCAAGTTGATGAGTAAACTGTAATTTTAGGATTTTGGCAAACATAAGTTCGAGATATGAGATACACGGATTCTCGATGCCCGAAACCCCTAAACGCCAAAAAGATCTTCATCGTAGATCTAAGAGGGGACCTAACCGTTCGATTTTTGCTTGGAATGGATGTGGGTGCATGGATGTGTACCACATGCCAAAGAATTGAAAAGATAGGTGAGAGCAGTGGGACCTGAAGACGACATTGATGGAGACGTGGATCCCTTGGAATGTACCACACGCCACTGCGATTAAGGGCGACAGTTGTGCTATGGGCCTGGAGAATAAAGTAAACCGGAATTTTGGATTTCGGGGATTGTAGTGACAAGGAGTTGGAAGTCACTGCATAGTGAACTCCCAGGTACCGAAAACCCGAAGTCCTGAAACCTAAAGTACCGAAGTCCCAAAGCAATCAGAGATTGAAGAACCGTAACATGTTTTAAGGACGATAGTTGTGCTATGGGTCGAAGAGCAAGGAAACCAAAATTTTGGATTTCGGGGATTGTAGCGACAAGAAGTTAGGAGTCACTACATAGTGAACTCTTGTGTACCGGAAACCCGAAGTCTCAAAAATTGCAGAGCCGACAGAGCTCAGAAAACCTTGTGAATTCAAATGTTTCTCACTCACGTTGGTTTATGATTATTGTGATTTTATTAAAGGTTTAAGGCCTAAAAAAATTCAGATTGATTGCACATTGCTTGTGCAGAGTTCAACGAGTGTCAGGACACCCATTAATCGACGTCGAGTATAGAAATGGAAGAGGTGTGGATTGCCTCCATTTCAGAGGACGAAAGAGAAGGAAGATTTGTCAACCTGGGAGTCAAAGGATCGAACTCCAATGGGCATGGAAGAGAATTAGACAAGGAAGAGCACTTAATGAAAATCATTGAAGGATTGCAAAGAGATGCCCAGGCACACCGAGATTATAGCCGAAATCTCATGAAATTCAGGGATCGGCAGGGTGAATTCAACTTAAAAATGTTGAAGAGCCTGGAAATAATATAAAGGAAATTGGAGAAGGGAAGGGACTCAAGCAAGACAAAGAGTCACAGAACCCCTGAGAGAAAAGGGAGATCAAGAAGTGTCAGGACCCCTGAGAGGAGAACAAGATCGAGGAGTAGTAGCAGAAATCATTGTTGCTCCCAGAAGCATTCCAGTAGGGAGGCACTCAGTAGTTCAAGTCCGTATCCTACCAGAAAACACAGAAAATCTAGGAAGGATGAATTGAAAGGGGAGATGAACAAGATCAAGCCTCCAATGTTTGATGGAGAACATAAGAAGGAGGAATATACCAAGACATGGTTGTTGGGCATGAGGAAATATTTCCAACTACAGAACTACTCCTCTTATGCAGAAGGAAGAATTGTGATGTACCAGCTAAAAGGAAAAGCATCCATGGGGTGGGATCAGTTTTTGCAAGTGAAACACATCAAAGAGAAAGATATCACTTGGAAGGAGTTTAAAAGGTATTTCAAGAAGAAATACCTGACTAAAAGATATTATGACAAAAATATTAAGGAGTTCTTTGAACTCAAGCTAGGCAGCATGACCATTGATGAATACGAACGAAGTTTCTTGGAACTGCTGAAGTATGTTCCATTCATCGAAGATGAGACTGTCAAGATTCAGAGGTATCTGAGTGGACTGCCACCTTCCATTGGTGATAAGATTCAGTATGATGATCCTATTACTATGGAAGAAACAATAAGAAGGGTGAAATGCTTGTATGAACAACAAAGAGAAAATCCTACCTTTCAGAAGGCGTGGGATGACCAGAAGAGGTTTAATAAGGAACAAAGGCAGAAGGGAAACAAGCCTCCCTTTTTCGGAAACAGTCCTCATGGACAGTCATATTTTAGAGAGCCCAGGAAGGCTGATGTGAGTGAGAAAATGCCCAGACCATCATCTATGGAGTGTTGGGGGTGTAAAGGGAACCATAGGTACAGAGACTGCCCCCACAGAAAAGATAAAGCGAGAATTGTCCATACTGTTCAGCAAAATGAAACAGTGGAGGATATGAGCAGCAGAATGCCAAGGATCTACGTAGCCCTGGACAAAAAGAAAGCATAATTTCAATCGCACATGATTGAAGTGGAAGGTATGATTAACAACCGACCACTCATTATTTTAATTGATTCAGGGGCTAGCCATAGTTATGTAGATCCTAGGGTGGTGGAAAGTTTGTGTTTAACAAGAAGCAAACATGAAAAGTCTTGGCTAGTGCAGTTAGCCACAGGAACTAAGAGGAAGGTCACTGAATTGGTTAAGTCTTGTTCAGTGGAGATGAAAGGATTGAGCAGTAAGGATGAATTGAATATTCTTCCTTTAGGCTCTTACGAATGCTTAATTGGGATGGACTGGTTGGACCAGTACCACGCCCTCCTGGAATGTCGTAACAAGAGGTTTACATGCCTGGACGAAGAGGGAAATCAGAAAATAGTTCAAGGAATTCCCAGAGCTATGGTTGTCAGAGAAATCTCAGCCATGCAGCTGAAGAAATGTTACAGGAAAGGCTTTCAATTATTTGCAGCTCGTGTAGAAGAAGCATCCAGAGATGCAGTCTCAAATATTGGATACCACGAGGTACTCACAGAGTTCAAAGGAATATTTCAGGAGGTACCTGGACTACCTCCGAAGAGGGACATCGATTTTTCTATAAATTTGATGCCTGGAGTAGCTCCAGATTCGAAGGCTCCTTATAGAATGAGTACGCCAGAGCTGAAAGAGTTGCAATTGTAGCTTGAAGATCTTTTGAAGAAGGGGTACATTCTCCCAAGCATGTCACCTTGGGGTGCCCCATTCCTATTCGTGAAGAAGAAAGATGGGACGTTGAGGTTGTGCATTGATTTCCGACAGTTGAATAAGGTAATTGTCAAGAACAAGTATCCTCTACCAAGGATTGATGATGTTTTTGATCAGTTGAAGGGTACGAGAATATTTTTGAAGATAGATCTCAGATCGGGATATCACTAGGTAAGAATAAAGGATGAGGACATCAGCAAGACCGCCTTTAGAACAAGGTATGGTCATTATGAATTCACAGTGGTTCCATTTGGACTGACAAATGCACCTGTTGTTTTCATGTGCTTAATGAATGGTGTATTCAGGGACTATTTAAACAAGTTTGTAATAGTCTTCTTGGATGACATCTTGTTGTATTCCAAGTTGGAGGAAGAGCATGAACAACACTTGAGAATGGTTCTGAAAGTGTTGGGAGAACACCAGTTGCATGCCAAGCTGAGAAAATGCTCATTTTATCAAAGGAAGATCCATTACTTGGGACATATTATTTCAGAAGAAGGGATCGTTTTGGATCCTGAAAAGGTCAAGGCCATCCGAGAATGGTTAGCACCAAGGAATGTGGCAGAAGTTAGATATTTTATTAGTCTGGTAGGCTACTACAAAAGGTTTATAGCCGGATTCTCAAAGATAGCTCACCCTATCACTTCCTTGCAAAGGAAAGAGAAGAAATTTCAGTGGACTGAAGAGTGTGAGAGTAGTTTCTAATGATTGAAGTAGTTGTTAACCAGCGCTCCAATCCTAAAGATTACAGATCCAAATATGGATTTTGTGGTGTGCACAGATGCATGTAAGGAGGGACTGGGAGGAGTTCTCAGCCAAGAGGGATTTGTAATATGTTATGAATCCCGAAAGCTGAAAGAGAATGAAAGGAATTATGCCACTCATGATTTAGAGGTGGCAGCAATCATCCACGCATTGAGGAAATGGAGACATTACCTCATGGGAAGGAGATTTGAATTGAGAACAGACCACGACGGTCTGAAGTATTTATTTGATTAAACGACTTTAAATGTCAGGCAAACCATATGGCTAGAGTTCCTGTGTGAATATGACTTTGATATCAATCATATCAAAGGGAAAAAAAATAAGGTGGTTGATGCACTCAGTAGAAAAGTGCACAAATTACATGCGACAACCATTAGCATGTACAGGACTGAGATCAAGGACAGAATTTTGGAAGCTGCAAATGCTGATTTGTAGTACAGAGGTCTGGTAGCAAAGCTACAACAGCGTGAGAGACCACAGACCTAGGGAAGTTACACCTTGAGAGTTGATGGCTTACTTCTATATAAAAACATAGTGTATGTATCCAATGTGTGATAATTGAAGCTGGCAATTCTAAAAGAAATGCATAACGTGGCTTATGTTGGACATCCTGGATATCAGAAGATTGTGGAAACAGTCAAAAGCCATTACTTTTGGCTGGGTCTAAAGAAATAAATCACTGAATACATCGCCAAATGTATGGAGTGACATAAATTTAAGGTTGATCATAGGCACCCAGCAGGGTTGTTGCAGCCTTTACCAATTTCTGAGTGGAAATGGGAAGTGGTGACAATGGATTTTATCACAGGATTGCCCAGAACAAGCAAGGAGCATGATCCACTCATGGTGGTGGTGGACAAGCTTACAAAAGATACCCATTTTATTCCACTGAAAACCACTTAGAAGGTAGAAGATGTTGTTGATATCTTCTTAAAAGAAGTGGCATGCTTGTACGAAATTCCTAAGATAATTGTGTCTGATAGGGACCCAAAATTCACCTTGAATTTATGGAAAGGACTATTTAAGAGATTCAAAAGGAATCTGAACTTTAGTACAATGTATCATCCTAAGTCTAATGGTCAGAGAGAAAGGGTGAACAAAGTAATAGAAGACATACTGAGAATGTATGTGATAGATAAACCATCAAGTTGGGAAGACTACCTACATTTGGTAGAATTCACCTACAATAATGGGTATAATACATCGTTGAAGATGATCCCATTCGAATCACTTTATCGAAGAAAGTGAAACACTCCTGTGAGTTGGGATAATCCAGCTGACAAAGCAGTAGTTGGGCCTGAGCTGCTCAAAGAGATGGAAGACAAAATGATAAGAATTAAACAGAATTTGAAAGTTGCCCAGGACAGGCAGAAGAGTTATGCTGATAAGAACAAAACCCACAGAGAATACAAAGTGGGTGATCATGTTTTCCTGAAAGTAAAAACTAATAGGAGTTCCTTGAAGCTAGGAAGTTGCACCAAGTTTGCAGCAAGATTTTGTGGGCCATTTGAGATCCTGGAAAGGATTAGGAAAGTTGCATACATGCTTGCATTACCTGCATCTATGATTGTACATAATGTGTTTCATGTTTCACTGCTTAAGAGATATATACCTGATGATAATCATGTTATTGATTGGAATGTGATTCAGGTGGAACCGGAAGGTGTCCTGCAACTGCATCCTATGCGCATATTGGACAGGAAAAGCAAACAGCTCCGGAATCGACCCATAGAGCTTGTAAAAGTCTAGTGGACCTCGTGCGGTCTTGAGGATGGGACATGGGTACATGAAGATGTTATGCGGGCAAAGTACCCGCATCTTTTTGAAAATTTTGAAAAGCTTGCAGAGACAGTGTAAGGTTGCACTGAGGACAGTGCGGAAATAAAGGGAGGGGGATTGTAGTGTCCCCAAGACTGAGCCCTTTGTAAATCTAGTTTATGAAATGAATTGTAAATATGTGCTATAGGCTGGTGATCGAAGTTTGTATAAGCCGGTGGGCTTATGTGATGGTTAGGCCAGAGAGCCTAAGTGTTGTAGGCCAAGGGCCTGATTTTGTACATGTATCAATGCAGAACATTAATAAAATATAAACACCACCGCATGTAGTCTAACACAATGAATGAGTGATGGGGGAATAATCTTTCACAAAGTGGGCAGGGGATTAGAGGCTGGAAGGTGGGAAAAGGGGGCTAAGTGTTGAGCCTAGGTACTTAAGTCCTTGGGGAATAATATTTTAATATTATTCCAAAAGACATGTGAATATTACGTTTTTACGCTAAATTCTTTTGGAATGACATGTGACCTCCAAATGGTGGAAGGAATTCACGTTGATGGAAGCATGCAACTTCACAGGTGACAAGTGTCAACCCAAGCACATGCAGATAAAACTGTTGACTTGAGTCGTGATGGGGGTTCCTCCTCTACTCTACCCAACCATCTGAACATGAATAGTCTGACCTCTGCAAGAATACCAGGGTCTATATTTCGGACGTTACACCTCATCTGACCCAGGAAGAGACCTCGTGCCATTCTGAAACCATCGAAAAAGTCTATGTTGATTTCGGGGATAGTCTGTGTTGATTCTAGAAAGACGAGACACCCTCTGCCTGAACAGATCGAGCCTATATGTGGAATCTCTATCCCCAAGCCATAACCACGAGACCATTCCATCATTGTTGAGCCTATTGGTAAGCCCGTGTCTATTTTCCCCATTGGTTGTTGTGGCCATGCAATGTTGGACTATGTGTGGCTTGTTGGCCAGTTGTGCAACACTCTCTCCTAGTGAGAGAGGTGATTGCGGTTGGAAGAACAGGTGGCTTGGCCTGTGATCAACTCTCTCTAGGTGAGGGAGTGTGCAGAGAAAGGAGAGAACTCCTGGAAGGAACCCTGCAGCTGCCACAGAGCTCGAAGACTTCCAGTCTGGTCTGTTTCTATAACCCAAGGCAAGGGAGTTTAGCAATCGAAGGAATGTATAGGTGACAGAGAAGGTGTATACTCCTGGGGTGGAACAGACATGTGGGGAAGGAGGTACTGTGGGAAGTTAGCATGAGTGGTTCTTGGGAGAGAATTCCTTCCTCGTGACTGTGTATTTTCCCTGTAACCTCAGCCTAGCCTAGGATTCCCTGCCTTGGGGGTGTATCTTAGTCCTAGCTCGGGGGTGACCCACTGCTGAGCTGACGAGCAGTGTGGTCTAAGGCTGGGAGGTTCGTGGAAGGCCTGCACTTGGTTGGTGGAATTACCACAGTTTCAAAGATAATAACCATATGATGTTCCAATTACATTTTTGCATGTCTGTGTATTTAAATTTATCATGTATTCCTATGTGCATTTGGATTAATGTTATTACCATGGATTATTTATGTTAGTAATAATTCTTATGCTTACTCCGAGCTTGAATGTATTTCTTGCTTAAATGCATGTGGATTATATAATGCATGTATGAGTTATGTAAAAAGTGGTGTTACAATTTGGTATCAGAGCGATTAAGCCTTGGTAACAGAAAAATTAGTGTTACAATTTGGTATCAGAACGATTAAGCCTTGGTAACAGAAAAATTAGTGTTACAGTTTGGTATCAGAGCGATTAAGCCTTGGTAAGAGAAAAAGTAGCATTAAAGTTTCTCAGCCCCTTTATTTGCATGGGCTAGGATTGACATTTGTCACCCATGCAACTGTACGCGTTCCTTCTATTTGGAAGTTGCTTTTCCTTCTAAAAGAACTTAGAATAAGACATATTATTCACATGTCTTTTGGAATAACATTAAATTATTGTTCCTAAGGCTTAAGCCCTCTAGGCTTAAAACTTAGACCCCTTTTCCCACCTTCCAGCCTCTAATCCCTTTCCCACTCTATGGAAGCTTAGTCCCCCATCACTCATTCATCGTGGTCGCTCTGCACGTGGCAGTGTTTATATTTTATTAATGTTCTGCATTGATACATGTACAAAATCAGGCCCTTGGCCTACAACCCTTAGGCTCTCTGGACTAACCATCACCTAAGCCCACCGACTTATACAAACTTGGCTCAGCATCCTATAGCACATATTTACAATTCATTTCATAAAACATATTTACAAAGGGCTCAGTCTTGGGGAAACTACAATCCCCCTCCCCTTATTTCTGCACTGTCCTTAGTGCAACCTTACACTGTCTATGCAGGCTTTTCAAAATTTTCAAAAAGATGCAGGTACTCTGCCCACATAACATCTTCATGCTCCCATGCCACGTCCTCAAGACCATACTAGGTCCACTGGACCTTTACAAGCTCTATGGCTCGATTCCGGAGCTGCCTACTTTTCCTGTCCAATATGCGCATAGGATGCACTTGCAGGACACTTTCTGGTTCCACTTGAATCACATTCCAATTGATAACATGATTAGCATCAGGTATATATATCTTAAGCAATGAAACATGAAACACATTATGTATAGTCATAGATGCAGGTAATGAAAGCATGTATGCAACTGGCCCAATCCTTTCCAGGATCTCAAATGGCCC